>SJYV01022121.1:444249-475929 GCA_006410875.1 Neotragus pygmaeus | reverse complement strand
TCCTTGCAGTCCAAAGGACTCTCAAGAGTCTTCTCCAACACCACAGTTCAAAAGCATCAATTCTTCAGTGCTCAGCTTTCTTCACAGTCCAACTCTCACATCCATACATGACTATATTACTTCATATTTTCCAAGGTTAAATTCACTAAAGTCATTTTAAAGAGAAAACACTGGATCCAAGGCTCTGATCACAATCAGCTAAATTAATTAAGCTCAGTTTTTTTATCCATTCGCATTGCCTCTATATAAAATTTTATGCAACTATTTATTCTTTGTAGTAAATCTTAGAATCCACTGTGTTTTTAAGTATAAATATGTTAATTCACACATTATATAAGAATAGCATTTTAGTAGTAAACCCATTGTAAGGACATGTGTTGTTAAGAGAGGAAATAACAAATATAATGTTTTGTTTTTAAATAACCATGTTCTTAGCATCATCTTAGTTTGTTCTTTGTCACCAATCCAAGAAACATAATATTTTAATATTCAAGACATTTAGTATGCACTTTGGTTTTGGAATGCACAAAAATGTTTTAATTCAGCTTACTGTTTAATTTGCAGTTTTAAAAAACTAATTTACAAGGACAGTACAGCATATTTTTCTTTTCCAAGGCCAAAATAGTGAAGTGTTGACTGTCCCTCCATAGCTTCAAGCTTTAATAGAGTTTTGGCTACATCAGAACCAAACTGAGTTTGAGCTCAAGAGCAGAAGAGTGATGAAGTCATGGAGATTGCTGGAAGATATGTTTCTGAACAAACATTAGTCCTCAGCCGTCTAGGAACAACTAGGCAAATGGATTTCACTTGCCACCAGTTTTCTCAACCTATAAATCCCAGGAAAACAAGTATTATATTGATACATGATTTACTCTGGAATATTGAACCAAAAGCTATACAAGTATTGAACCAATGTAGGCTTTATGCTTATAAATGATAAAAATTAGAAGGGAATACTCAAATTGCCATTCTAATATATAAGAATAAAAATAATTTTGATTAATTAATTTTAATTTTGATTAAAAAGTAGAAGCAGTGATAGATTTCATTTTCTTGGGCTCCAATGTCACTGTGGATGGTGACTGCAGCCATGAAATTAAAAGATGCTTGCTCCTTGGAAGGAAAGCTATGACAAAGCTGCTGCTGCTGCTGCTAAGTCACATCAGTCGTGTCCGACTCTGTGGACCCCATAGACAGCAGCCCAGCAGGTTCCTCTGTCCCTGGGATTCTCCAGGCAAGAACACTGGAGTGGGTTGCCATTTCCTTCTCCAATGCATGAAAGTGAAAAGTGAAAGTGAAGTCGCTCAGTCGTGTCCAACTCTTAGCAATCCCATAGACTATATATAGCCTATCAGGCTCCTCCGTCCATGGGATTCTCAAGGCAAGAGTACTGGAGTGGGTTGCCATTGCCTTTTCCATGACAAAGCTACACAGCATATTAAAAAAACAGAGACATCACTTTGCCAACAAATGTCTGTAGAGTCAAAGCTATGGTTTTTCCTGTTGTCATGTATGGATGTGAGAGCTGGACCATAAAAAAGGCTGAGCATCAAAGAATTTATGTTTTTGAATTAAGGTGCTGAAGAAGACCCTTGAGAGGACTCCCTTGGATTGCATGGAGATCAAACCAGTCAATCCTAAGGAAATTAATCCTGAATATTCATCAGAAGGACTGTTGCTGAAACTCAATACTTTGGTCACCTGATAGGAAGCACTGACTCGTTGAGAAAGACCCTGATACTGAGAAAGATTAGAAGCAAAAGGAAAAGAGGGCAGCAGAGGATGAGATGGTTAGGTAGCATCACCAACTCAATGCACAGGAATTTGAGCAAACTTTGGGAGATAGAGAAGGACAGAGGAGCCTGGCATGCTGCAGTCCATGGGGTTGCAAAGAGTCGGACATGACTTAGCTACTGAACAACAAGAATAACAGTGCTATATTAGAAACAGCCATCATGTAGGAGTCAATACAGATGTTTAGACCTGCTATGGCACTCACCTGAGTCATTTAACAAATCACTTCTACCTTGGCAAAATGATGGGCCTTGAATAGATAATTCCTATGATCTCTGCAGCTCTTTCATCCCATAACTCTAAGAAATTTCTCTAATTCCTAAAAATTAAACCTACCTCTCTGTCTTAACTTGATGGAAAATGGGCTGCTTTTTATTTTAATTTAATCTTTCCTAAATGTTAGTCCCATGTCACTGGCTAGCATATAAACTTTTTAGTACAGGATCTATGTCTCACATATGCTTGTATTCACTATGAAAATTTTAAAAGTACTTGGAAAAATAGTTATGTAATACTCATTAAATTGAAATTAATTTCCTAATATCTCTCTTGAATGACTTTTTATATTTGAGTTGCTTTAAGATAAGTTTTGATATTTTAGATTATAAATGTTAATGTCCATGCAGCATGCTTTAGAGACATAGAAATATTCATCATTTTGATTGCCTATAATTAGCTAATAAGTTCAAACAAAAACTTAAAGCCACGGCAATCTATAATGCTCCTGGCAACTAATAGGAACCATAAGCTCTACAACAGTTTCTCAATGTTTACCTTTTACTGTAAATGCTATTGGACCTGGGGACCATTTGAGATGTGANATTGCCTATAATTAGCTAATAAGTTCAAACAAAAACTTAAAGCCATGGCAATCTATAATGCTCCCGGCAACTAATAGGAACCATAAGCTCTACAACAGTTTCTCAATGTTTACCTTTTACTGTAAATGCTATTGGACCTGGGGACCATTTGAGATGTGAGGACAATCTCAAGGGGCTGGGTAAGTAGGTCATTAGACTTTTAATACCAGTGATGTGTACTCAGCCTGAAAGATCAGTGATCTCTATAGCCCGAAGGAGGGGAGACCAAAAAATAAAGGAAAGAATGGTCATGCTGTGGCAGAAGAGTTCCAAGTGACCAAACCATATTGATGGGTCAGGATGGACACACAGATGTTTGTCAGCTTTTTGTAAAATGAACTGATCATGGAAAATTATTTTGCAGTTGATATCTTGTGGTGCCACTTCTACCCAAAAGCAGCCTTGCTTCTATGTTCCTGGATAATTTAATTAATGGGAAAAATGTATGGAAAAAAACAGTATGGTCAGCTTACAGACCATAAATTTCTTGAAGAAACAGGAATCTAAAACTGAATAAAACTTAGTAGCAAAAGAGAAAAGAAATTGATCTGTGCTAATTTTTCCCTCAGTAGGGGAAGACTGTTATATATATATCCATACAGATCCATATTACTCTTCCAATAAACATGAAAACAGAATCTAGATCAAAAGGATGGCTAGGATGAAATGTTCTACCTAAGTAATATTAAGAGAAAATAGAAAAATGCCAAATGCAGACATACATTTTCCATCAGGAGGTGACATGGAACATTTTGAAAATAATTAAAATGCTACACTGCAGCTAAAATCAAGGAGGGCTTCCCCATATTCTATTTTTGGTTGTTGAGAGGCTATTAATAGGAGAAAATCTTCTGATGAAATGAGAATGGCTCTTGAAATATTTCAAAGGGAAACAAAACACCAGAAAAACATCTACATGCATCATGCAAATTTGTGAAAGGTCAAGGATTTTTAAGAAGGAAAATTAGTGAGGAAAATGTCTTGTGTTTTAAAAAAATCATTCCCCTCACCTCATTGCTAACAAGTCCACAGAATGCTGCATATATTTCCACCATATTTTCTGAACTTAGATAAAGGAACAAAGGAAAATGAAAACTTTAATTCCCTGTTAGCAGTGAAAAACAAGACTTCAAGTATGTTGGGTCTTTTATACTTACTAAAAAATCTGTCATTTTGTTGTGTAGTTGCATTTTAAACCTAATATACCTGGGCTGTCTGCTATCAAATAAGATACATACTTATCAAGCAACAATAGACTCAATAGGCCACATTAAGATAAAATAAACATAAAAGAAGATTAAAGGCCAGATCAAAGCTAGCAGTTAATACTGTATTTTCCTTGTGCCTTTTTCAATTCATTGTTTTAGATAAATAATTTTAATGTTGTCACTAACATTAAAAAGTGCTAATACTTACATGAAAATAGTTTTTTACAGTGCATTTTTAATAATACAGAGTCACTAATTTTGTTTTACATTTATGCTGATAACTGCTGTGTGATCATTTTCTGTTGTATTTTTATTTTATGAAAGTAAATGAGTTTATACCTTTTTTCAGCATTTAAACAGACAACATAAAGTATGCATTCAAGTAAATATTCTCATAATTTGAACAGTTTAAATATCTAATAAATTAGAATTTAAAGTTTTTTTGTTTTTTTTTTTTCTCTGATTCTGGAGATAAAAAGAATTCTAAATCTATTACTGTGGATACAAAAAGTAAAATATTAGTTAAGTGTAGACCTAAAATAGCATTTTATTGGGAATTATTTTCAAAGATTATACCATAATATATCATATAAATTAGAGTCAGATTCTTTTCTCTCAATATATTCTTAAATTGAATGAAGTAATACATTAGTGAACAGATAGGTCTATTTTCAAAAGAACTCACAGGTACATACATGGACAATCATTCACTGACTGCCTAAAACAGGATACTTAATTATTGCTTGTTGTTGTTTAGTTGGTTTTTTGTGACCACGTTCTTTTGCGACCCCATGGACTATAGCCCATCAGGCTCCTCTGTCCATGGGAATTTTTAGTTATTGCTTGTGAAGTGAAAGTCGCTCTGTCATATCCAACTCTTTGTAACCCCATGGACTATACAGTCCATGGAACTCTCCAAGCCAGAATACTGGAGCGGGTAGTCTTTCCCTTCTCCAGGAACCCAGGTCTCCTGCATTGTGGGCAGATTCTTTATCAACTGAGCTATTAGGGAAGTCCTTAGTTATTGTTTAGTGGAGTTAATGAAGTCTTATCAATGAAGACAATTTTTTATAATCACTTATACAGAAGTTTGCAGGTTTTTTGGGTTTTTTTAGTGCTTGTCATCCTTAAATTCCTAAATATGGGTGACAAATTAGAAAATATGATTTTAGNTTATTGTTTAGTGGAGTTAATGAAGTCTTATCAATGAAGACAATTTTTTATAATCACTTATACAGAAGTTTGCAGGTTTTTTGGGTTTTTTTAGTGCTTGTCATCCTTAAATTCCTAAATATGGGTGACAAATTAGAAAATATGATTTTAGTAGAAAAATATCATCATACAAATGGTAAACTAATCATTAGTTAGTTCAATATTAATCATACTAATATTGAAGTAGTAAAATTTATGTTTATAAATCTGCCCTACTGAAGGACATTTCAAAAAGACAATCAGTTGAGAGTAACCTGATTTTTTTCCCTCCTCTTTTCAATTACCTTTTTCATCTTTTTACTGTTCTTGCTTTCATACTATTTCATTTTCAAGAATAAAAGCTGCCACCTATCTAGAAAGGGTAGATGCTAAACATTGTTGCAGGCTAACATTTGGGGTTAATTGACATGTGAACACTATGGAATTATTGGCCCTATGAGAAATATTAATAAATTGACTGTGAACTCTGCACTAATCCATTTGTCTCATCACAGTTCTATAAGGGTGGACTAGATTCTCCATTAGACTGTCAGTTAAAATTATGAGGAACATTTTGTATGATATCTGTGTCATATTTAATTCTTTTTAGGCTCAGCTAACTTTAAAGCAGGACAAAATTGAGAGAGTGAAGAGCAAGAGCACTATGAGAATCCAAGGATAAAGAAAAATGAAGTCTGAGGCAGATAAAGATGATTTTTGCAATTAGTACTTACAATGAATTTTATTTGGTTAAAAAATCATTTCGCTAGTCATTTCAGCACTCTTAAGTGGGGTGGTTACATTTTCAGCTATTTACAGCAAAATCAGTTTGTTGAGAAACATGGGGTTCTATAACTAGAAATATTTAAATTATCTTCTTTATACAGTATCTGTACACTTTAATGGATATTTTTAATTCATTTTTTTATTTTAAATATATTTATTTTTAAATTGGGGCTTCCCTTTTGGCTCAGCTGGTAAAGAATCCACCTGCAATGCTGGAGACCTGGGTTCCATCCCTGGGTTGGGAAGATTCACTGGAGAAGGAGATATTCCAGTATCCAGAAAGAAAATACTCCAGGATTCTGGCCTGGAGAATTCCATGGACGGTATAGTCCATAGGTACAAAGAGTTGGACACTACTGAGTGACTTTCACTCATTTTTTAACTGAAGGATAATTGCTTTAGAGAATTGTTAGTTTCTGCAAAACATCACCATGAATCAGCCATAGGTATACATATGTTCCCTCCCTCTTATACCTGCCTTACATCTCCCTTCCCATCCCACCCCTAGGTTGTTACAGAGCTCAATTTTGAGTTCCCTGAGTCATACAGCAAATTCTCACTGGCTGTCTATTTTACTGGTAATGTAAGTTTCCAGGTTATTCTCTCCATACATCCCACCCTCTCTTTCCTCTCCCTCCATGTCCATAAGTCTGTTTTCTCTGTCTCTGTCTCCAGTGCTGCCCTGAAAATAATTTCATCAGTACCGTCTTTCTAGATTTCATATATATGCATTAGTATACGATATTTGTTTTTCTCTTTCTGATTTACTTCACTCTGTATAATAGGCTCTAGGTTCATCCACCTCATTAGAGCTGACTCAAATGCATTCCTAAATTCATTGTTTTTAAATAGACTCATATTTACCATTAGCTTATATTAGAATTTAATGGATATTTGCATTTATCGTCTATTATTCAGTCGACAATACTGATTAAATTATCTTTAATCTCTGACTCTGAAAGTGCTATTTCTCCAGACCTTCTGACAAGTACTCAGTGACTTTTCAAACAAATACTTTATTATACAGCTTTCCACATAAGTGAATATTTTTGTAAACAAGTAAGTGAATGTTAACTTCCTAAATTTATCTTGTTATTCTGGAGTTATGCATATCATCTTCTTCTTTGGCAAAATTATGCATTTGTAACTAAGCACAAGAGATTAATGAAAGTTCTTCCTTATGCCTAGTTAAATTTTTCCTGAAAATATAAAAAGGCTTTAGTGTGATAAATATAAAAGATTGGCAACTGTTATGAAATTATAAAACAATTTATTNGGAAGAAAATCTTCTAAATAAGGTGAGAAGTGATTATGCTTATTTTCTCATCTTTTAATGTTGTTAAAAAAACAAATGTTGTTAAAGAGAATAATGGAGGTATAAAAATAGTAAAAGATAAAGTACTAAGAAAAATGACATAATCAACAAAAACTGGATGTATATAGGGCAAGGAAAAGGAAGAAGAAATATAAACATGCTAATTTAGATGAAAATTACAGACCAATCTCACTTACAAACAGGTTTCCAATATGTTAAATATAACTAGCTAACTAAATCAAGCAACATATTAAAATTACCTAAATGAGGCATATTCACTTAATGTTAAAATGGTTCAATATATATGAAGATAATATAATTCATCATCTTAAGAAACCAAAAAAGTAAAATCACATGTGCAACTCCAAAGTGATCCAAAGGTATTCAATAAAATTAAATATCTATTCTTAATAAAAATTTATTAATGTGTGCATTAGAGTAAAAAATTTTAAAGTATATGTCTATCATAACCTTAAATTCTTTAGGGCTTCCCTGCTGGTCCAGACAGTAATCCACAATGGATTAAATGGTAGGAAAAATTATATTCAAATTGTTAATAAAAAGAGATGTCCATTATCACAGTTATTATTTAGAACAAATATGGAAGTGCCCACCAATACAATTACAGAGAAGGAAAAAAGAAAATGGACATATATCTACTTTTATGTTATTATAGCATATAGCATTTGTTTTTACTGTGCATACACACACACATATATGCTAACCAAAATATTACAAAAAATCTGACAAAAATTCACAATTTCAGTAAGATTTCTAGACACTTTTAAGGTGTTTCATAAGAACACATCTATACAATCTGTTGTTTGCACAACAGTTTGTTTAAATCAAGGGGAGGACAAAAGATTATAGCCAAAATGTAGGAAGATAATAGGAAAATTGTCATATTGTTTTAAAATATAACAATGTGTTACATAAAGTTTGGTGTCATATAATGAAAATTACTTATATGTTTAAAATTCTTAGTTTAAATGGAGTAAACATTTTTATGGCTGGTATCCTCCTGTCTTAACACAGGAAATAAAAATGCATTTCTTAATGTAGATTGGAATATGACTAACTATACCTCAACACATTGAGAGTTTTGAATAAATGTCACTGTATAAACACTTATATAAAATATTTAGAGAACATAATTGGCTCAAATACTAAGAAAATATTCATATTATTCTTGTATGCAACTTTGACCTCAAACTCTAAGAAATGTTCCCAGTTTTTAAGTGTGAAGAAAGTAATTCCTTTATTGGAAAGTTTACTGAATATGGATTCTCACCTCTCTTGTGACAATGCTAATGCCTATTCATGATATTTACATTATAATTGTCAGGAATTGGCTAATATTCATATTAACCTTAGAGGTTGTCATGCACATCAAAACATCAGGAAATATTCACTTCTGGTATGTACAGTTTGAAAGGTAATGTTTACAATGAAAAAAGGCACATTTGTGATGCTGAAATTGCACCTTTCATTCTAATAACCTTGAAAACTAAACTTTTCACACCTCAGGTAGGAACTTTCTAGTGATTGAATATTCATGTACTATTCAATAGACCATCAAACAAATGTAGCAGTTTTCTGATTTCAACAGTTTGAATAGTAATGGTAAAATGTGGAATAATGACATAAAATATAATCATATCCTTTCCTTATTCTTAGAACACAAATTTTATAATTTTCTCGTTATACCAGTAACTGTAAATACCAACAAATATATTATCAAAATCAAATTATAAAATGGCTACATTCAAGATTTTAAAATAATACTTCCAACTTCCCCTCCCTTACTTTAACTTACCTTTGATAATCCACATGCCTGAATCTTTTTTAAAAAATTATAAAACCCTCAAATGCTAATTCATCAGTTTATAACTTCCAATCTCAACTAGTGCTTTAGTATAATGATTTGACTTTTTAAAAACTTACTCAACTCTCTCTCTCTTAGCCAGTTATTTCAGGAAATTTATCACTACCCCATTCCCACTCCATTTATTTACAGCAGACAAAAGATCTTTAATTGAGGGGGGAGAATCTATCAATACTTCTCATTCTCTCCACGGCAGTCTGTAATGTGTGGTCGGTGGACACAGTGATCACTGAGGTCAAAGTTATTTCCATAATAGTAAGAGACCCTTTGTCTTTTCACTGTGTTCATGTTTGCAGTCATGATGGAAAAGCTGTGGCAGGTGAAACTTATGTACATTAGTACAAGTCATGGCATTGGTGTAGGACTATTAACACTAGTCTTTCTACTTTTCATTGCCCTGCACTTGGAGAAAACAAAATGCCAACTTAATGTAGGAATGTCCTTGATAAAGCCATAAAACATTTTGAGTATATTAAATCTCAAATCTTGACTATATGTATTTTTTAAAATATCTTGAATGATGACAATGGCAAATATACATAGAACACTTCTGCTCCATACAAAAATATGATATTTTTCCCTGAGGAAAAGAACTTATCTGAGTGTGTGGTTTATGAATTGAAGTAGTCTCTTTTTTCATGAAATATCATTTTTATAATACTTGAAAGAAAAACTCATAAAGTTATTTTGATTGGGTATTTGGCAGATATTTTCACAAAATTAAATATAGTAGGTTTTTTATTTAAGCTGACATTTGTTATCAACAAAAAAATTGTGAACTTTTAAGTGAAAATTAGGTGTAGGCAACTTATCCACTTTGGGCTGACAACTTCCCAATACTTAAATATTTTTTGGTAAATTGATAATGATATTTAGTTCAGTTCAGTTCATTCGTTCAGTTGTGTCCTACTCTTTGTGACCCGATGAATTGCAGCACGCCAGGCCTCCCTGTCCATCACCAACTCCCGGAGTTCACTCAAACTCATGTCCATCGAGTCAGGGATGCCATCTAGCCATCTCATCCTCTGTCGTCCCCTTCTCCTCCTGCCCCCAACTCCTCCCAGCTTCAGGGTCTTTTCCAATGAGTCAACTCTTCGCATGAGGTGGCCAAAGTATTGGAGTTTCAGCTTTAGAATCAGTCCTTCCAGTGAACACACAGGACTGATCACCTTTAGGATGGACTGGTTAGATCTCCTTGCAGTCCAAGGACTCTCAAGGGTCACAGTTGCATTCATCTCACACGCTAGTAAAGTAATGCTCAAAATTCGCCAAGCCAGACTTCAGCAATACATGNAGTGAACACACAGGACTGATCACCTTTAGGATGGACTAGTTAGATCTCCTTGCAGTCCAAGGACTCTCAAGGGTCACAGTTGCATTCATCTCACACGCTAGTAAAGTAATGCTCAAAATTCGCCAAGCCAGACTTCAGCAATACATGAAGGTGATAATGATATTAGAGAATACATATATTTTTCATTGCATAATTAACCAATGTTCTTCAAATGATCAAACATAACATACCACAGTCCATGAAGATGCAGAGGTGGATATAACTTGGCAACTGAAAAACAACAACCAGGTTACAAAATCATACATGGATAAAATGTTCCATTCAAAGTACAGATACACTGAAGAATTTATTATTAAAAAAGTATTAAAGGTTCATTGATATAGTTTCAGATTTCACACTGTGGTGAACCTCTTAAAAAAACTACCACTTGATGAGTTTTAATGTGATATTAAGGAAGACCACTCACAAATATCTGAAAAAATCTATTAAAATACTCTCCTGTGTGAGATGTGTTTGCCTTATATACTTAAAATACAGCAGCATATCACACCAGGGAGACTATGATCTCCTAGATATTTGCTTATATCTTGGAATACAATGCTGAACCAGACTGATAAGTTACTTGCTCTCATTAAGCACATATAATTGCTCCTTGCTACATCTCTGGAGCCTGGGACAAATAGGTATATAATGATTACTGATTAAATTTTGTAAGTAGTGCTATCCTTGACCTCATCTACTCAGCTACTTTTGTTGGTGTCTCTGATTACTTTATACACTTTCCTTTCAAAAGTACGTATTCTTCAGGGTACAGCTTTTATTGTCGGTGTACTTTCTTTTTTAGATACTTGTTCCTTAAATATATTTACCTGGCACCTATATCTATTGACTCTTAACTATATATTGGTTATTTGGCCACTATTGTAAATTTCAAAAACTTCAAACTTGAATTTCCAGTTACCTGCTATACTCGTTTACATAAAAATATCAAAAACCATTCAAACCAACACTTCTCAAAACAAAACCACCTCTCTATTTCCACTCCTTCATGACAAAGACTTCTACTAGAAAGAGTGTGTGAGTAGATTAGCCATTTGTTTCACGGCAGCATATCATGACCATATTTTTTCATGTTAAACCTAAGTAACACAATCTAATTTGTGTGTCTGTGTGTTATTTNTTACATGAAGTTATGTAAATAACTTTATAATTCATAATAATACCTGTTCTAGTTTTTGCTTAAGCAAGTATATGTGCCTACTTTTCTGAGGTTGTGTTGTGAATGTCAGTAGTTTTTCATTTTTTTTTTTTTAATTACTGGTATCTCGCTCCTTTAGATATTCTTTAATTCCTTTTAGTAATAGATTATAAGTTCAGTGTAAATATCTTGTATGTATTTTTAAAAATTTATCCCTAAAGTTTCCATATTTCTTGTTGCTAATGTAAATTTTATGTTTTAAATTTAATTGTTCATTATCTGTTGGTAATACACAGACATGGAATTGGATTTTGCATATTGTCCTTGTATTCTATGATTCTACTAAATTAATTTACTAGTTATTATTGCTTGTGCATGCATGCTTAGCCGTGTCTGACTCTTTGTGACCCCTTGAACTGATGTCTGTCAGGCTCCTCTGTCCATGGGATTTTTCAGGCAAGAATAATGCAGTGGGTTGCCATTTCCTTCTCCGGGGGACCTTCTCAACCCAGGGACAGAACGTGCATCTCCTGTGTCTTCTCTATTGCAGACAGATTCTTTACCCACTGAGCCACTGGGGAAGCCCCGGTTTGGGGTATATTTGTTAGTTTTATCTATTGTGGAAATCATATCAGCTGATGAGAACAGATACAGTTTTGTTTCTTCCTTTCAAATTGTTGTTTCTTTTCCTATCCTCTTGCTTTCTTCCTTTTCTTTGCATTTTGTATTTATGTCTTTGGCACTAACCAACAACCTCTAATAACATGTGGTGAAGCAGGCACCCTTGTCCTGTTCTCTACTACAGTGGACAAATATTCAATTTTCATTTTAGTCATAAGGGTTTTAAAGATNCTTTGCATTTTGTATTTATGTCTTTGGCACTAACCAACAACCTCTAATAACATGTGGTGAAGCAGGCACCCTTGTCCTGTTCTCTACTACAGTGGACAAATATTCAATTTTCATTTTAGTCATAAGGGTTTTAAAGATGTTCTTTGTCAAGATTTTGTTTATTTTCCTAGTTTGCTGAGAGTTTTGTTTTCACATGTGATTCTTAAAATTTATCAAAATATTTTTCTGAATTTATTGGATGATCACTGGTTTTTCTTTTTAGTTGACTGGTATGGTAATTTGTTTGGCTTTTGAATATGAATCAAATCTTTTGCTTGTACCCCTGATAGAAATCACATACGATTCTGAAATATTAATCTTTTTGTGTATGGCTTAATTAATTTTGCTAATTTGTGTTAAAGGCTCTTGTATCTATATTCATGAGAAACATTAAAATCTATTTTAGTGTCTCTGATTTGGTATCAGGGTAATGTTGGCCTCTTCTTGTATGGAGAAGTGGACTCTCCTTTTCTATTGTCTGAAAGAGTTTGTGGCAGATGGTTCAGTGAAGCCATCTGGGTGCAGATGTTCTCAGTAGCTATGTTTTTTAACTACAAATTATATTTGTTTAACCCATGCAGGTTATTTATGATATTTATTTCTTCTTAAGCAGGATTTAGTGGCATATATCATTCAAGGAGTCTGTTCATTTCATCTAAGATGTGTCTTTTGGTATAAAATTGCTCACAATATTTGCCAAGTATATGAGAATATATTTGGGAGATAGTGATGGACAGAGAAACCCAGCATGCTGAAGTTCATGGAGTCACAAAGATTTGGACATGACTTAACGACTGAACAACAGCAACATGCATCCATAGGATCTGTAGTAACTGCCCTCTCTTCTCATTTCTTATATTTATCATTTTTGCCTTCAGCACTATTTTTTTCCCCAGTCAGTCTGAATAGAGGTTTATTGTTAATAATTTCATTGTCTTTATAAAAAACAAATTTGTGTCTTAATTTTTCTATTGTTCCATTTTCTGTTTTATTACTTTCTTTTTTACTTTTTTTATCCTTTCTTTAGCTTATCTGGAATTAATTTGATCCCCTTTTTCCAGTTTCTTTTCTTAAACTTTAGGAGATTAATTATTAAATTGAAACTTTTCTTCTTTCTTAAAATATGTGTTTAGTTCTACCAAGTTTCCTCTTTTGCTTTGGATATATCCCATAATCTTTGAAATGTTTTGTTTTCACTTTAATTGGTCAAAAATATTTATCATTTTTTCATTTTTTTCTATTACCCATAGATTATTTAGAAGATTGTCATTTAATTTCCATATACTTAAAACTTTTTGAATTGCATACTTAAATATTTTTTAATATTGCTATTGACTCCTGGTTTAATTTAGTTGTCATTAGAGGACATGTTTTTTATTTCAATGCTTTTCAATTTATTTTTACATTGTGCAATTTATTTTCATCAGTGTGCACTTGAATGTGTATTCTTGTATTTTTAGGTGGAGTGTTCTATAAAAATTTGGTTGAGAGTGTTTTTCTTCTGGGGCTTCCCAGATGGCACTAGTGGTACAGAACAGATGAGACTTCGATCCCTGGATGGGGCAGATCCCCTGGAGGAGGTCATGGCAATCCACTCCAGTATTCTTGCCTAGAAAATCCCATGGACAGAGGAGCTTAGGGGGCTACAGTCCATAGGGTTGCAAAGAATTGGAAATGACTTAAGTGACAGCATACATGCCTGCATGCACAGGTTTTTCTTCTATGCTCTTATTGATTTTTGTTCACATATCCTGTCAATGTTTAAAACAGAGATATCAATATAGTCACTAAAACTGATTACAGCTGTGGGCATTTTGCCTTCAATTCAAAGAAAATATTAATATAATTAGTAATTTATTGATAATAACAAGAGAAATTCACTTTATTATCAAACCTACTAACTTTAAATTATAATACTGATAATTCACAGATTTTCCAGTACTACTTTATGATTCCCCCAAATCAAAAAGTGATTTATAGTTATTTAAATTCTGAGAAACTCAAATAGAATATTGTAAATAAATATTGTAAAAAATCTTGAAATTTGCTATTGGTCCATTAGAACATCCATATATTCCTGCATTTTAGAATAGTATAACATCAAATAATTTTATAGTATATTTACAGAATCATATGCATGATGAATTTAAACTATCCTTTCATTATCTTAGGAGTAACTCTGCCAAATAAAAACATGAAAAGGTACCACATTGTGTAGGGCCATGGGCTTCCCTGGTGGCTCAGACAGTAAAGAATCTGCCTGCAATGCGAGACACCTGGGTTCAGTCCCTGGGTTGGGAAGATCTCCTGGAGGAGGGCATGATAACCCACTCAAGTGTACTTGTCTGGAGAATCCCCATGGACAGAGGAGCCTAGTGGGCTATAGTCCATGCGGCTGCAAAGAGTTGGACACGACTAGTGACTAACCACACATATAGGCTGTAGTAAAGATCTGGAGTTTTATTCTAAATATGACAGGAAACCATATTGTGTTGGGAATAGGGAAGTAATGTTATTTACATTTTAGAAGAAACACTCAAGCTGCTGTGTGAAGAAAAGGCTAAAGGTGAAAATGTTTCCTTGTTATAGTAGTATAGACACAGCGTAGGGAGTGTGAAGTGGTTGTATGGAACCATATGATTTCAAAGGCATTTTTAAGAAATTCTGCTGCTGTACTGAAGAGAAAGAAGTTAACAGTGTCTTTCTTAGTAAACAGTAAAGATGTCACAATGTACAATGTTATTTGTGAGATTTTTGTTTAGGCTAGACATATATTTTGTAATAACCTACATATAAATAATTTTTGGAGACATGGTAGGGCAATAAGATTTCCTAGAAACTAAGAGTAGATAGGCCTGAGATGATGTTGTTGTCGTTGTTCAGTTGCTCAGTCATGTCTAGCTCTGTGACTTCACGGACTGTAGCACGCCAGGTCTCCCTATCCATCACCAACTCCCAGAGCTTGCTCAAAATTACATCCATGTCAGTGATTCCATCCAACCATCTCATCCTCTGTCATCCCCTTCTCCTCCCATCTTCAATCTTTCCCAACATCGGAGTCTTTTCTAATGAGTTGGCTCTTTGCATCAAGTGGCCAAGGAATTGGAACTTCAGCTTCGGCCTCAGTCCTTCCAATGAATATTCAGGACTGATTTCCTTTAGGATTGAATGGTTTGATCTCCTTGCAGTCCAAGGGACTCTCAAGAGTCTTCTCCAACACAGCAGTACAAAAGTATCAATTCTTCAGGCTTCTTTATGGTCCAGCTCTCACATCCATACTTGACTACTGGAAAAACCGTAACTTTGACTAGACAGACTGTTGTTGGCAAAGTAATATCTCTGTTTTTTAATATGCTATTTTCTTCCAAGGAGCAAGCGTCTGTTAATTTCATGGGTGCAGACACAATCGGCAGTGATTTTGGAGCCCCCCAAAATAAATTCTGTCACTGTTTCCATTTTTTCCCATATTTGCCTTGAGGTGATAGGACCAAATACCATGATCTTCATTTTTTGAATGCTGAGTTCAGACAGTTTTTTCACTCTCTTCTTTCACCTTCATCAAAAGGCTCTTTGGTTCCTCTTCCTGCCATAAGGGTGGTGTCATCTGCATCAGTGAAATCAGTGAAAGTCGCTCAGTGTGCCCAACTCTTTGCAACCCCATGGACACAGTCCATGGAA
Source organism: Neotragus pygmaeus (assembly GCA_006410875.1). Lineage (NCBI taxonomy): Eukaryota > Metazoa > Chordata > Mammalia > Artiodactyla > Bovidae > Neotragus > Neotragus pygmaeus. The sequence goes on along the minus strand of SJYV01022121.1, from coordinate 459,829 downwards.
TTCTCCAGGCCAGAATACTGGAGTGGGTAGCCTTTTCCTCCTCCAGGAAATCTTCCCAATCCAGGGATCAAACCCAGGTCTCCCACACTGCAGGAGGATTCTTTACCAGCTGAGGAACAAAGTAAGTCATCTGCATATCTGAAATTATTGATATTTCTCATGACAATCTTGATTCTAGTTTGAGCTTCATCTAGCCCAGCATTCCACATGATGCATTCTGCATGTAAGTTAAGTAAGCAGGGTGACAACATACAGTCTTGACATACTCCTTTTCCAATTTGGAATCAGTCTGTTGTTCTATGTCTGGTTCTAACAGTTTCTTCTTGACCTGCATATAGGTTTCTCAGGAGGCAGGTAAGGTGGTGTGGTATTCCCATCTCTTTAAAACTTTTCCATAGTTTTTTTGTGATCCACACAATCAAAGGCTTTAGCATAGTCAGTGAATCTGAAGTAGATGTTTTTTTGGAATTCCCTTGCTTTTTCTATGATCCAACAAGTGAAGGAGGCCTCTAACAGTAGACTTTGGTGAAGAGGAAGATTTACCCACCAGGCTCCTCCATCCATGGGATTCTCCAGGCAAGAATACTGGAGTGGGTTGCCATTTCCTTCTCCAGGGGATCTTCCTGACCCAGTGATCGAACCCAGGTCTTCCGCATTGCAGGCAGACGCTTTAACCTCTGAGCCACCAGGGAAGCCACAAAGAAAAAGTCAATGAAACATGACGAAAAGGGAGATAATGTCCCAGAAGCAAGTGAAAAATATTTTTTTTAAGAAAAGAGACATCTTTTGTTTTAAATGATGCTAGGGTGTTTTTGAGAGTCCCTTGGACTGCAAGGAGATCCAACCAGTCCATTCTGAAGGAGATCAGCCCTGGGATTTCTTTGGAAGGAATGATGCTGAAGCTGAAACTCCAGTACTTTGGCCACCTTATGCAAAGAGTTGACTCATTGAAAAAGACTCTGATGCTGGGAGGGATTTGGGGGCAGGAGGAGAAGGGGACAACAGAGGATGAGATGGCTGGATGGCATCACTGACTCGATGGACGTGCGTGAAATCCAGGAGTTGGTGATGGACAGGGAGGCCTGGCGTGCTGCGATTCATGGGGTTGCAAAAAGTCAGACATGACTGAGCGAGTGAACTGAACTGAATTGAACTGAAGGGTGTTTTATCAAAGAAGGCAATGGCAACCTACTCCAGTACTCTTGCCTGGAAAATCTTATGGATGGAGGAGCCTGGTAGGCTGCAGTCCATGAGGTCACTAAGAGTCGGACACGACAGAGAGACTTCACTTTCACTTTTCACTTTCATGCATTGGAGAAGGAAATGACAACCCACTCCATTCTTCTTGCCTGGAGAATCCCAGGGATGGGGGAGCCTGGTGGGCTGCCGTCCATGGGGTCGCACAGAGTTGGACACAACTGAAGCGACTTAGCATTAGTAGCAGCAGGGTGTTTTATATGATGAGTGCTGAGAATTAACTCATGTTTTTTAATGGACAAGTCTTTGGTAACCTTTGCAAAAGCAGGCTCAAAAGAAAGTATATTCAAAGTGAGATTAAGGTGGAAAATGTAGAGAAGGATTATAAACAGCTCTTTTAAAATTCTCTAAAGTGTGGCACTTATGAAATATAACTGTAGCTGAAGAAAATTGTCTAAATACCTTTGTTTGGATTGCACATCTGTGTTAATAACCCTTATCTTTGTAAATACTCTTGTTAGTAGAGAGCAACAAAGCTATGTTAAGATAAAGGTTTTGTAAAGTCCATTAGTCCCACCTGTTTGGTAATTCCCATGTCACTTCATAGCAGTTTTTTGTGCACAAGATTCAACCATTTGCCTCAGCAAAAGTATAAGTTTTTATATGCCGTGGACATTTGCATTTGTTTATGAGTGGCTAGAAACTTCACTTTTAAAGTCAAGAGACTACTCTCTTAATTAGTAGCACCAGTGAAATTCTGGGAGTCGAAAACATCATGACTAACATGATGTCTATCTTCAGTCCCTCAAGGACTGTTTAATTTTGCTTTGAGTCACCATAAGAAAAAGGCACACACAAATCACCTAAAGTTTAGTTTTGAGATATGCTTGAATCAAATATTGAGCAGAGGTATACCTTGGTGTTTTATGTAGTAAATGTATTCTGCTCTCTATTTTATAATAAATACATTCAACTTAAAAATATTTATCGGGGTGGAGTGTAGAATAAACTATAAGGTAACAAACAATAGATGACCAGGGCATCTTTTTTCATCCTAAACTTTCATTTAAAGGAAACTAATAAAGGTATACTCTATTTCCTCTAAACATTTAGGAAATTTAATAACAATTGACACTTTAAAAAATTTCTAGACACTCCTCATTTAGAATTTCTGCAGGCATGTGTTCGTGCACATGCCAGCATGAGTGACATATTTTGTTCTAAAGACGAGACTCTCCAAGAGGACTAGGAAGCATGAGTGTACATCAAGCAACAACATGTGCGTAAAGAGATAAGCCAGGGAAGCATGATAGCACAGCAGTGAAAACAAAAGGAACAAGAAACAAAAGTGATACTGATGTGGATAATTATTAATATATGCCACTCAGGGGGATAAGAAATCTAACAGGGTCTGTGTTACAGATTCGACTCACTGATTGCATTGCTTTTAGAGTATTGTTCTCCTACATTAGAGCTTAATTGGTGGAAATAACGCTAAGGGTAAAAAGTGAATTGGTGTGAATTCCACTCAAGGAGCATACATTCTCAGGAAAAAATAAGACCAATACTTTGTTTTGTTCTGTGTGTGTATATGCATGTGTGTGTCTGTATATGTGTGTGTGGTGTATCAATCTGGCACAGCAGCAAACGAAAGTGGTGACAAGACCTCTCTAGAAGTTGTTAGCAGTGTTATTTTGCTAAAAGCAGAAAATTCACTAAATGCATTCTCAATGTCTCTCCCTGAGAATTTCCTTCTGATTGAAATATGGAAGGGGTGATGGGAGAGGGCTTCCCTGGTCCTTATCCTGAGCAGCAAATGTGTGCTTAGTTGCTCAGTCGTGTCCAACTCTTTGCGACCCCAGGGACTGTAGCCCACCAAGCTCCTCTGTCCTTGAGGATTCTCCAGGCAAGAACATTACCAAAAATGAAACATATTTATCGAACACTGTATTCTAGGCACTAGTCTCAGTCATGTCCACACAGAACTGTGCTTGAGAAGTGCATGGCAGGAGGATGAACAGATGAGGCACCCTTGGAGTGGCACATAGCATTTGAGGAAGGCTTTCTGGATGTGAAGATGTTCAGAGTCTTAGAAGATCATTAAGTTAGTCACATGAATAGAGAATGGAGGTGTGAAAGCATAAGCAGCTTGATATTACCAGATGTGAAATTCAAGACAAAGGCAGAACAAGAGGAAATCTTTAAATAGTGCTAACAAATTGATTTTAACCTTCAGGAAATAAAAATCTATTAAGGATGTTTAAGAAAGGTAGTTCTATGATCAGTACAGTATCTTAGCTATGTCATATTGGCTACCTTATAGATGATAGACACGAAGGGGCAAGACTAAATTTAAAAAAAAAAGTGTAAGGGGAAGGGGCTTTTTCCTGGTTATGTAACACTATTCAGAGACTAAGCACCTGCAACAGAAGCCTGCCAATAGCCTTCCTTCACATCTCATTAAACAGGACGTAATTGTATGCTTGTAATCAGACCTATCATTGTGAAAAGAAATCGGGTGCCAATGATTGATATAGAGAGTTTGGAACTCTACCTCAAACCTCGAAAAAGAGCCATTTATCCTTCTTGAGTCCCTGAGGGAAATGGTTGAGCCTTGAGCAAAGCTGTGGAGAAGGAAATGGCAACCCACTCCAGTACTCTTGCCCAGAGAATCCCATGGACAGAGGAGCCTGGTGGGCTGCTGTCCATAAGATCACACAGAGCTGGACATGACTGAAGCGACTTAGCATGCATGAGCAAAGCTGGGTTTCCACCAATAAGAAAGTAAGGTGAAATGTCTAGTTGTATGGTCCATCTTCATCCATCCATCCATCCATATATCTTTCTGTCTTAAATAGTCTTATATCTCTTCTGTGTAGTGAATGTAATTATGCCCATTTAATAGAGAGCAATGGAAAGTCAGATATTTTTGGGTGGCTCACAGAAATCAATAATGAGGAAAGCTGCAGTCCATAATTTTTACTCTGTCTAGCATATGGCAACCTGGGTTTGATCCATGGGTCAGGAAGATCCCATGGAGAAGGGAATGGCATCCCACTCAAGTATTCTTGCCTGGAGAATTTCATGGACAATGGAGCCTGGTGGGCTATAGTCCATGGGATTGCAAAGAGTCGGACATGACTGAGTGACAGTTTATTACTTAATTACTTACAACAAAGTTCTACTTATGAGCATATGGCAAGTAGCAATAAAAAAATCAGACAAAACCTTTAGGAAATTTGACATTAGTAAAAATTGTTACAGGGAAAGAGATTTTAGAAGAAAATGCAAAAGAGACTGAAGCCTTTCAAAGATTCTGACAGTAAAAATGCAAACAACAAAGAGAAAGATGGAAGGTACCCAAACGAAGATGGTAGATACAAAGAACATTACTGAACGGGCTCTGGATTAAAAGTATCTGAATAAAGTGTAAAAAATGATGAATTACAGGAGTATAGAGGCAGGAGGATTCTGGGAACTAAGGAACTTGCAGGCAGGTTCTTACCATTCCTCTTTTATTAACAATCTCTCTGCTGAGACCTAAGAGGGATAAGGGGCTTCCCAAGAGGCAGTGGTAAAGAATTTGCCTGCCAACGCAGGAGAAACAAGAGAAGTGGGCTTGATCCCTGGATCAGGAAGATCCCCTGGAGCAGGAAATGTCAGCCCACTCTAATGTTCTTGCCTGGAAAATCCAACGGACAGAGGGGCCTGGTGGGCTACAATCCATGACGTTGCAAAGAGTTGGACACAACTGAGCATGTCGTAAACACACACACACACACACGAGGAATAAACACACACACACACACACACACACACACACGAGGAATAAACACACACACACACACACACACACACACACGAGGAATAAAGGACAATTGAGGGCTCAGGGTCTGTAGGAGTCCTGCTGAAACCTGGTATGGGGACGTGCCTTTCACAGGTTGAATGAATTCATCTTTTTTCCCTTAATATGTATTGGAACTATTATGATCTGAAGTCTCTCATCACCTACTCCTGCTCATGTTCTTATTTCCATCATAGGCGTTTTCCCCCAATAAATCTCTTGCAGTTCTGAATTGTCTTGGGGACTGCTTCTTAGAGAATCAGAAATGAAACAACCTCCCTTTATATCAGATGTAAAAACATGCTGAAGTGAATTAAAGACATGAGGTAAAAATAAGAATTTTTGGCAAGAAAATTTGAATTCTATGTGTACAACTTGGGGCAGGAAGCAGCCCATAAATCAAAACTGAAAATACTGAAGAAAAATAAATGAGAAAAGAGGGATTTAACTGTCTACATTATTAAATACTGTAGTAAAATATACACATCAAAACAAATTTTATAGACTTTGAGACATTATAAAGCATATGAAAATCAAAAGGCTTTACTTTTCTTTCATTGGAATTGCTTGTATAGAAGCAACTTATTATAAACATAGAAATATTATGCACAAATACACAAACACATATACAGAAAGAAGAGACACAGAGAATAAATATATTCACAGAAACATCTAGACTGGTGTTTGAACATACAACTGGACATCATAGCTTAGCCAAATTTATAAATGAATTATCATATGCCCTTATAAATTAAGCAGACAACAATACATAGCAGTTTATAAAAGATATAAATTTGCAGATTCAAGTGCCAAATAATTGTTTGTCCATATATTATATACATATATATATATTTCACATACACACACTATATAGATATAGTCCATCTATCCATCTGTCTCTCTGTTCATCTGCCTGCTTATCTGCCTCTCTATCTGCATATCTGACTATATACTTTTTCATCCATCTTGCCAAATATAAAATTAGGAGCACCTACTGATAGCTACAATGCATGAGGAGACTACAGTTAATTATTTTGTTTCCCAGTTTTATTGAGATATAATTGATACAATTAAAATACATTTTATTTTTTTTAATTTATTTATTTATTTATTTTTAAATTTAACTTTACAATACTCTATTGGGTTTGCCATACATCGACATAAATCCACCACAGGTACACACAAGCTCCCAATCCTGAATCTCCCTCCCACCTCCCACCCCCCAACGTCTCTCTGGATCATCCCCGCACACCAGCCCCAAGCATCCTGCATCCTGTATCAAATAGAGACTGGTGATTCGTTTCTTACATAACAGTATATATGCTTCAGTGCCATTCTCCCAGATCATCCCGCCCTCTCCTACTCCCTCTGAGGCCAAAAGCACATTTTAAGATATACACATGATGATTTGATATATGGATACATTGTGAAATGATTACCAGAATCAAATTAATGAACACATCCACCACTGATGGCTCAGCAGGTAAAGAATCCAGCTGCAATGCAGGAGCCACAGGAGACATAGGTTCGATCCCTGGGTAGGGAAGATTGCCTGGAGGAGGAAATGACAAGCCACTCCAGTATTCTTGCCTGGAGAATCCCATAGACAGAAAAGCCTAGTGGGCTACAGTCCATGGGGTCACAAAGAAACAGATACAACTGAGCAACTAACATTTCATCACCTCACAACTATCTTTTCTCTTTTCATTTAGTTATCTACTTGTGATGAGAAAGTTTAAGATCTACTCAGCAAACTTCAAGGATACAATGCTTCCTCGTACTTGTGCTCAGTTGTGTCCGACTCTGCAGTCCCATGGACTATACATAGCCTGCCAGGCTCCTCTGTCCATGGAATTCTCCAAGCTAGAATACTAGAGTGGGTTCCAGTTTCCTACTCCAGGGGATCTTCTTGACCCAGAGATCAAACCCATGTTTCTTGTGTCTCCTGCACTGGCAGCAGATTTTTTTTTTTTTTTAACCACTGTACCGCCTGGGAATATCAGGTATACAATACACTGTTGTTAAGTCATGTCCAACTCTTTGCAACCCCATGAACTGCAGCGTATCAGGCTCTCCTGACCTTCACTATCTCCCAGACTATTAACTTTATCATCATGCTGTATATTAGATCCTTGGACCTATTTGTCTTGTAACTGAGATCTTGTACTCTTTGACCAACATCACCCCAACTCCCAGGTTCTGGCAGCTACCGTTCTATTTACTCTTTCTGAGTCTGGATTTTCTTTTTCTTAAGAATCCACATTTAGGTGATACAAATAGTATTTTTCTGTCTGCCTTATTTTAGTTATGATAATGCTCTCTAGGGACATTCATGTTATAACAGATGGCAAAATTTCCTTCTTTATTATGGCCAAATAATATTCCTCCAAGTGTGTGTGTTGTATGTTTTAATCCATTTATCCTTCAATAAACACATAGATTGTTTCCATATCATTGCTATTGTGAATCATGCTGCAATAAAATCAAAAGTACAGATACCTCTAAAGACAGTGATTTCATTCCTCATTCCAGTGATCCAGGAGTGTGATTGCTGGATCATATGGTAGTTCTCTATTTAATTTTTGAAGGAACACCCATACTGTTCCATGTGACTATAACAATTTACATTCTGACCAAGAGTATATGAGGATTTCATTTTCTCCACATCTTCATTACTACTTGATGTTATCTTTTTGGTAATAGAAACGCTAAGAAATTAGAGGTGATATCTCATTGTAATCTTTATTTGCTTTTCTCTGATGGTTTGTGATGCTGAGTTTCTTTTCATCGGTCTGTTGGTCATTTGTCAGCCTTCTTTGGAATTTCTGTTTAGGTCCTTTATCACCTTTGTTGCATTAGTTTATTTGGTTATTTTGCTACTGAATTGTAAGAATTCCTTACATGCCTTTGATACTAACCTATCATCAGATATATGGTTAGCAAGTATTTTCTCCCATTTCATAGGTTACCTTTTCATTTTGTCGATTGATTTTTCCTATGAAAAAGTTTTCAATTTGATGCAGTCCCACTTGCTTATTTTTGCTCTTATTGCCTGTACATTTGTCAATAAACCCAAAAAATCATCACCAAGACCAGTGTCAAGGAAACTTACCCCCTTTTCTTATATGAGTTTTACGATTTTAGTTCTTAAATTTAAGACATCAATCCATTTGGGGAAGTTTTTGTATATAATATAGGATAAAGGGCCAATTTCATTCTTTTGTATGTGAATATTCAGTGTTCCCATCACCATTTATTGAAAAGACTATCTATTCCTTGTTGTGTATTCTCAGCACTTTCATGGAAAATTAGTTGACCATAAATGCATGGGTTGATTTCTGGGCTGTCTTTTCTGTTCATTGATCTTTCTGTCTGTTTTTATGGCAATTTTGTTTTGATTACCCTTGAAATGTGATCCCTCCAGTTTGGTCTTTTTGCTCAAGATTACTTTAAGCTATAAAGGGTCTTTTGAGCTTCCATATGAATTTTAGGATTGCTTTATCTATCTTTGTGAAAAATGCCATCAAAATTTTGATAGATATTGCACTGAATCTGTAGATAGATTTGGATAATATAGACATTTTAACAATATTAATTTAATTTTAATACTAGTTTTAACAATATTAATTTTTCTGATTCATGAACACAGGATATCTTTCCATTATGTTATATCTTCCTCAATTATTTTCATTAATGTTTACAGCTTTCAATGTACTGATCTTTTACCTCATAGGTTAAATTTATCGCTAATTATTTTATCCTATTGATGCTATTGTAAATGGGATCTATTTTTTATAATTTCTTTTTTGGATGTTCATTTTTACTATATAGGAACTGTCTCTTATACACATCTAGATGTGTATAAGAGACAGACAATACTCTATTGGGTTTGCCATACATCGACATGAATCCACCACAGGTGTACACGAGCTCCCAATCCTGAATCACAGTTTGGAATCTGTCCTTTCAGAAGCACTTGTTGACAGAGCGGGGCTACAGCGAGGGTGGCTGACACGCTCTGGATTAATCACCGCGACAGGAGCCNCTCTATTGGCTTTGCCATACATCGACATGAATCCACCACAGGTGTACACGAGCTCCCAATCCTGAATCACAGTTTGGAATCTGTCCTTTCAGAAGCACTTGTTGACAGAGCGGGGCTACAGCGAGGGTGGCTGACACGCTCTGGATTAATCACCGCGACAGGAGCCTGAGCTGGAGCGCCTGCTTAGCGGATGCACCGCGCGTCGGACACATCCATCACCATCTGTCTCGCCTCCCGCCTGCTCAGCCGCGTCCCACCGCCTTCGCTCCGCCTGGTGGCCAGGGCTCTTCAAATGCCAAGAAGGACGGGACATGAGGCTGCTTTCGTGCGAGCTCTTTCGGAGCTTCCCACCGCTGAAATTAAGACTCTTTTGCTTATATTTGTAAACTAAGTGGATGTGACACGAGAGTCGTGGAAGGGAAATAAATCTGGAGCGTTGAAATGCCTTTTTAGAGTCCCATTTCTAATCAGACCTGCCCTTTAAAACCCACGTACAATCATCACGGTAAGTTTCTCTGTTTACCAGTCTCCGATTGCTCTCTGCAATCCCCCAGCGTGACAGGAACAAGATTTCATTATCACTCAGACCTGGCGCGGGGCTAAACGCAAACATCGGGCTCTCCATAAACTCTCTCCTTAACAGAGCTGAGGATGGAGCGTGGGCGACTCGGAAACACGAGGTTAGAGGCGTGGTGAGGTTAGAGACCACCGTGCTGCTGCCGTGGGGTGGTGTGGTCCCAGGGATTTTAGAGAAGGCAGGGTAACAGCAGGAGTGGACCCCAGCTTGCCCCTGGAGGTGTTCAGCATCTCTGCCACCACCTTGATTGTAGCACTGGAGAAGCTTCTCCCATCAGCTACTTGTTTCCAGGCCTAGAATGGGCCTTGTCCTCCCTGCCTTCTCCCTGGCCATGCCTTTCTGAGTAGGTCAGCTGCCTTACAGTGCAGCCCCTGGATTCAAGCATATACTTAGTTTTATTTTTCCCACATAAGTGTTTAATGAATGGCTAAATAAGGTCCCCATCGGAAAGGCCCCCATCCCAAGTAAAGGCCAACTGCGGTAATATTTCAGAGTGGAAACCATGCTTCCTTCATGCTAGGAGGTGCCATGTCATTTATTGAAACAAAAACCAAACGGGGCCACCACATTTGTGAATAACTGCAGTTTGTTAAAGTTCTCTTAAAACATAGGGGTGAGGGGGATGTAAAGATAATCAGAGGATCCTTGTAAGAAAAATCTTTATGTCTGGCACCTGGGAGACCCCTGGAGAGGAAAAGAAAAACAAATATAGTATATTAACCTATATATGTGGAATCTAGGAGACCAGTGCAGGTGAACCTATCTGCAAAGCAGAAATAGGGACACAGACCTAGAGAATGAACAGGTGAGCATGGACACCAAGACAGGGGAGATGAACTGGAAGACTGGGATTGACGTATATCTACTATTATTATAAAATAGATAACTAACAAGAACCTATGACACACCTAGATAGCATATTCNTAGGGACACAGACCTAGAGAATGAACAGGTGAGCATGGACACCAAGACAGGGGAGATGAACTGGAAGACTGGGATTGACGTATATCTACTATTATTATAAAATAGATAACTAACAAGAACCTATGACACACCTAGATAGCATATTCAAAAGCAGAGACATTACTTTGCTGACAAAGGTCCATATAGTCAAAGCTATGGTTTTTCCAGTAGTCATGTATGGATGTAAGAGTTGGACTATAAAGAAGGATGGATGCTGAAGAACTGATGCTTTTGAACTGTGGTGTTGGAGAAGACTCTTGAGTCTCTTGGACTGCAAGAGTAACAGGAGAAGGGGCTGACAGGATACAACGATTGGATGGCATCACTGACTCAATGAACATGAATTTAAACAAACTCCAGGAGATAGGCAAGGACACGAGCTGCAGTTCATGGGGCCACAAAGCATTGCACACAACTTAGCCATTGAACAATAACAACTGTATAGGACAAGAGAGAAAAAGGAAGTACAATGTGTTTGTAGGACATATATTAAGCATACACTTAATTTTAATGTCATGTGTAAAACCACTTTCTTCCCCAAGGTAACTCACAGCACTCACATTATCATCTAAGCCAGCTAACTTTTAAAACACTTCAAGGCCCTCTAATTCCTCTCTGCTGTCACACAAGACACGAGGAGGGGGCTCAATAGTCCAAAGGATAGGATGGAGGCATCTAGAAGGTAGGAAGGCTGAGGAGTCAGGAGAAAACTAGCTGAGTTCATTTTTATGCCCACGATAAAAAGAAGTCTTTTTTGGCTTGGAGAATCAATTCTACCCAGGTTACAGTGTAACTGTATTATATGCTTTTTACATATTATTGTAAGACCAATGTTTGTTCAATTTATAATTACATAAGCTTGGGAAATGTGGTGGGCGGTACCAAGGGAAGAACAGTCCAGAATGTTGAACTACATTTTATCCTTTTAACCACAATTTTTTTTCCAAACACAGTGTTTTTGAAGTATTTATTCATGTAGGTAGGGTTTACTTTGGTTGTCTATGAAGGCAGAAACCTTATTTTCTCTTTCACTTATTTTCTCCTTCACTTTGTATCTGTGCCCAGCAAGGATCAACAGCAACTATTAATCCTATGAGACACGTAGTACTTTAAGTACTGTATTAACTGGTTCCTGGGGCTGTAATCTTAACCACCAGACTATACTGACCCCATAACACATAGATAAAACATAGTAACACTTAACAAATACTTTTTTAGCTATGCATGACTTGAGGGAGAGCTTTCGGGGGGAGTTTGCTTTCTGGTTACTCCCTTTTGACCTGTATATAGCTTAACTTGGAGGGACATATAAGAAAAGAGAGGAAAACCCGTTACAAGCACAAACATACCAGCAGATTCATTCTCCCTTCCCTCGGTCCATTTGATGATTCAAGCACTCTGGTCTATTGGCCTAAATGGATGACCCCCTAAAACTAACTTACTTATTCTTGGCCAATGATGATTTATGAGAATTTTTCTTGTTTTAACTGCTTTCTGGATACTTAAAGAAAGATAATAAAAAATATATTATGTGACATCTCCACTTTGCCAGTGGTAACATGTGGTTAACAGCACTCTTAGCCTGCAGACCCATTCTGCAAGTTTATCAGAACAGGCATCTTCTCAGAGAGGTGAATTCACGTCTTCCTCCCATTAGCTCACAGAACCTTTTGCTTACAAGTTCATATTTCTGAACTTGAAGCACACGTTTGAAAAGACAATGGATGAAAACCATTCCATTAAAAAGATGGAACAAGAAAACAGTGCTCTCTGATGACTGTATTATTTTGTTTCTGTGACTGAGATTCATCAGAAAATCTACAGACGAAGGATATTGGAAATGATCTGGCCCAACTTTCTGGACTTTTAGACCGAGAAACTTAAATAAAGCCATAGAACATGTTTTGACAGTTAAAACTGAGGTCTCTTGATATTCAAAGCAGAATTCTTTCCAGTGTATTGATTCCTAGGGCAAGGGAGCCTATGTTTCGTGAATTGCATAAAATAAGAAGGATTACAATGGAACAGATTTAAGGAAAAAACCCAGGAGTGGGTGGACTAGAGCTGTTCTTTAAAGAACCAGATATATAGTGCTGTGAAAGAAAACACAACTGCTTGGCTAGAACAACATGATTGAGGAAGGGCAACCTTTAAGGTCATGCTGAGAAACCAATTTGAAGGTGAGTTATGAGCAAGTCTGCAGAAAGTCTCAAACACCAGAATTAAAGGTAATGCTGTATTGTTGATGATTCTATTATTATTCATTCAATTGCATTCACAAATTATGCCTCAATATTTAGAAGATTGATTCAAATTTGGCCTTAAAAAAATCACCATGGAGACCATAGCTAACAATTTTGTTTCCACCAGGAAGTCTCTCGTAGACAGTCAAGCCCAGAGCACTTAAACATTGGCTAAAAAAAACCTTCCCATCTGAAAGAAAATCAGTCCGGATTCATGTAACTAAACTTAATGGAAGGAAATTTCTCCAAAAGGTTAATTTCTGCCTTCAGCAAAGCCTTCATAATGGGCCATTATATGGTAAACAGTGGAACAGAAGAATGGGGAGTGTGCATATTTGATGTCTTTGCAAAGCAATTTGGAGATAAAACACAACACAAATGTCCAGTCCCTGAGAAGCAACCCTATCCTTGCCACAGGAGGTGATCTATATGTGACCTAATTGATTGTTTTTCTCTAAAGACTTGTGATTTGATTTACTCTCAGGATTCTCTTTCCTAACAATTTTCTGGCCTCTACTCCCAAGCAAATCTACACAGCAAGAAGAAAAGGAATGCATTTCCATATACCCTTTGTTCAGTTCAGTTCAGTTAAGTCGCTCAGTCGTGTCCGACTCTTTGCGACCCCATGAATCGCAGCACACCCTTTGTATATAGGCCCAATACACTGTCCAATCAGCTCCCTGTCCATACAGTCATCCATTTCAGAACCTGAAAGATCTGGCCTATTGACATTAATCAAATGATTTAGTAATGGCCCAAAGTCTCCTAGCCACTGTTAAAGGTGTTGACAAAGCTGTAACACTGGGTTTAGACAATTGCTTGGTTGTTTATAAGCATGTTAGGGAAATTCACAGGCTACATAAGCAATAGTGGATATAAGAGGGCTCTTAAAGGGAGTGTGTTGGAAGGAGCTTTGAACTAGGTCTTGGGAATCCTGGGTATGAGCCGTATTTCTTTCTAGCTTAGTGACCTCAGAACTCAGGACTCATCATCTTTCACTTCGGAGTCTTCATCAGTAAAGTGTACAAGCTATATTAGACTCACTTTAAATTCCTTCCATCCTTATAGTTCTGTGATTTCACAGTTACATTCATTGTGTCCCTTAGAATGTCAAACGCAACCACAAATAGGCATTTAATAAACATTTCTAGATAGCATCACATATGATTTTTTTTTACTTGTACGTATTCCCCCAAACCATTCCTTATTTTAAAGTACTCAGCGATACACTCTGCAAATTGCACATTTCATTTCATTTATATATTTAGGCAACTATGTTGCCTTCAGGGTTATGGTTATAAATGATGGTATTGACTTGTTTTAAGAAGCAAATAACTCCAGGAAAATGTGTCCCAATAGAATTCAAAGCATTTCCACCCAAAGTCCTCCTCCTCAACCACAACCACACACACACACACACACACACACACACACACACACACGTACACACACACACACACACTTAATGTAANTTCTGGCTTTTAGGTATTTGTTATTCATAGTGGTCAAAACTAATTTCATACACACACACATAATTTTAGGATGAGGCAATCGAAATACTTCAGAGGACCACCTTGACGAAGGAATGTAGAATATTCTCCTTATTTGCAGAGGAAGGCTCCTTAACCATTGTGAATGACAAATGGAACTAGGTGAGTAGTTACCCAGAAAGAGAACGGAGCAGAAAGGGCTTAGTTCCTGGGTGGTTAGGAAAGCCTCTGAAGTGTGGAAAGAGAATTCCTGCTGAGAGGAAGAAGAGTCCAAAAAAAGCATGATTTTTACTTTTGTTTTGTTTGATTAAAAAGAAAGTGTTGGAGGGATGGATACAGTGTGACTTTGAGAAGGAGGGGGTAACAGGATCTTCTGATGAAAGTGAAGCTTGGTGAATCGTGTATGCACAACGGTCCTGATGAGCCTCTTTGCAGGACAGGTATAGCCATGCAGACTCAGAGAGCAGACACCCACGCGGGGGGAGGAGAAGGTGGACAGACTGAGAGAGAAGCATGGATGTCAGGTGTGAAATAGACAGCTAGTGGGAGGCCTTGGCATACAGGGAGCTCAGCTCAGCGCTCTGGACGACCCACAGGAGTGGGGTGGAGGTGAGGTGGGCGGGAGGCTTAAGAGGGAGGGGATATATGTATACTTACAGCTATTTCACGCTATTGCATGGCCGAGACCAGCACAGCATTGGAAAGCAATTATCCTCCCGTTAAAATAAATTATAAAAATAGAAGTTATACCACAAAGGGGAGCATACCCCTTTATAAGCCGCAGAATTCAGAGAAATGAACTTTAAGCAACTGCTTGGTTGACATTTGGGAACTTGGGAGATGAAATGAACTGAAGCCCGGGCTGAGCCATCACAAACGCGTCAGAGTCGTAACTAAACAGAATGATCTAACTTGGGAGTCAGCCCATAAGACAGGCAATGTCCTGGTATGTCTTTCCTTGTCTTAAGAAGCCTTACTCCTTGTGTTTCTAATCCAAAATACAGACATTTTGGAAGGCTTAAATTCAATTAAAATCAGGTTTTAATGGTTTCTTCCAATCATATTAGCAAACAGCAATTTCTTCCTTTGCTGAATCCATCACACTTGGCATCTGACTGACTTCTGCTATATTGTCTGGAAATTCATAAACCAGCGTACAAATAAAACTATCCTGCTCTTTATATTGGAATATGCTTCATAGGGTTCCCAATGGAAGATGCA
>SJYV01022121.1:377843-424938 GCA_006410875.1 Neotragus pygmaeus | reverse complement strand
CTCATCCTCTGTCGTCCCCTTCTCCTCCTGCCCCCAATCCCTCCCAGCATCAGAGTCTTTTCCAATGAGTCAACTCTTTGCATGAGGTG
The DNA here is from genome assembly GCA_006410875.1 of Neotragus pygmaeus. Classification (NCBI taxonomy): domain Eukaryota; kingdom Metazoa; phylum Chordata; class Mammalia; order Artiodactyla; family Bovidae; genus Neotragus; species Neotragus pygmaeus. The sequence goes on along the minus strand of SJYV01022121.1, from coordinate 424,849 downwards.
CCCAAAGTACTGGAGTTTCAGCTTTAGCGTCATTCCTTCCAAAGAACACTCAGGGCTGATCTCCTTCAGAATGGACTGGTTGGATCTCCTTGCAGTCCAAGGGACTCTCAAGAGTCTTCTCCAACACCAAACATATAATATGGTTTTTTTCTTTCTGACTTATTTCACTTGGTTTGACAGTCTCTAGGTACATCCATGTTTCTGCATATAACATAATTTCATTTCTCCTTATTGCTGAGTAATATTCCATTGTGTATATGTGCCATTTATCCATTCTTTATCCATTCTTCTGTTGATGGACATTTAAGTTGCTTCCATTTCCTGGCTATTGTAAACAGTACTGCAATAAACATTTAAGTGTATGTGACTTTTTGAATTATGATTTTCTCGGGGTATATGCCCAGGAGTGATATTGGTTGGTCATATGGTAGTTCTATTTTTAAATTTTTAAGGAACTTCCATAATGTTGTGTATAGTGGCTATATACATTCCCCCCAACAGTGTAAGAGGAGTCTCTTTTCTCCACAGAAACTCTCCAGCATTTATTATTTGTAAATTTTGTGATGATGGCCATTCTGTCTGGTGTGAGATTATAAATAATTATAGTTTTGATTTGCATTTCTCTAATAATTAGTGGCATTAAGCAATTTTTCATGTGCCTCCTGGCCATCTGTATGTCTTCTTTGGAGAAGTATCTTTTAGGTCTTCAGCCCATTTTTTCCCTGGGTGGTCTGGTTTTTGTTTTTGTTTTTATATTGAGCTGCATGAGTTTTTTATATATTTTGGAGATTAATTCTTAATCNCATTAAGCAATTTTTCATGTGCCTCCTGGCCATCTGTATGTCTTCTTTGGAGAAATATCTTTTAGGTCTTCAGCCCATTTTTTCCTTGGGTGGTCTGGTTTTTGTTTTTGTTTTTATATTGAGCTGCATGAGTTTTTTATATATTTTGGAGATTAATTCTTAATCTGTTGCTTCATTGCAAATATTGTCTTCCATTATGATGGTTGTATTTTTGTCTTGGTAATGATTCCCTTTACTGTACAAAAGCTTTTAAGTTTAGTTAGGTCTCATTTGTTTATTTTTGTTGGCATTTTTATTACCCTAGGAGGTGGGTCCAAAAAGATCTTGCTGTGATCTATGTCAAAGAACAGTTTGCCTGTGTTTTCCTCTGAGTTTTATACTGTCTGGCCTTATATTTAGGTCTTTAACCAATTTTGAGTTTATGTCTTTGTATGGTATTAGGATGACAATCAACAAATGAGGAAATCTTTGTGTTAATTTCTTGAAAACTGGCAAGTACCATACTCTTATTCAGTATAATTAATTTGTTGTGATTATTCCTTTATAGTATAGGTTGTATTTATGATGTATAAAATATACTTCAAGTTGATATTTAAAACAATGAATACTCATTATATTATAGTCGTTTGCTACACTTAACAGTCCTTTAGGATGACTGTCTTCCTTTATTAGTTTCCTTGGAAACTAATTTATCACTTATATTCAGTAATCACTGGTAACTAGCAAATAGTAATCACTTGCATTAAGATATGAAAATAGAGTTGCTACAGTTTGATTCAGAATTTGATGGATATATGCTACCTGGAGCACTTGGGCTGCTGCCTATGTATGAAACAAACACATATCTAAGGTTCACTTCAGTCACTCAGTTGTGTCCGACTCTGCAACCCCATGGGCTGCAGCACGCCAAACCTCCCTGTCCATTACCAACTCCCTGTGCCTACTCAAACCGATGTCCATCGTGGTGGGGATGCCAGCCAACCATCTCATCCTCTGTCATCCCCCTCTCCTCCTGCCTTCAATCTTTCCCAGCATCAGGGTCTTTTCCAATGAGTCGGTCCTTCGCATCAAATGGCCAAAATATTGGAGTTTCAGCTTCAGCATTGGTCTTTCCAATGAATATTCAGGACTGATTTCCTTTAAGATGGACTGACTGGATCTTCTTGCAATCCAAGTGACTCCCAAGAGTCTTCTCCAACACCACAGTTTAAAAGCATCAATTCTTCGGCACTCAGCTTTCTTTATAGTCCAAGTCTCAGATCCATACATGACTACTGGAAAAACCAGAGCTTTGACTAGACAGAACTTTGTTGACAAAGTAATGTCTCTTCTTTTTAATATACTGTCTACGTTGGTAATAGCTTTTCTTCCAAAGCGCAAGCACCTTTTAATTTCTTGGCTGCAGCCACCATCTGCAGTGATTTTGCAGCCCCCCAAAATAAAGTCTTTCACTGTTTTCAGTGTAAAAATAACCTAGGAAGTTATAAAATAACCTAGCAAGTGCTATAAATGATATGCAGACTGCAAAGGCTTGTTAATAACTATGTGGTGATTTAAATAAATGGGAACTCTTCCTGCTTAAACAGAACTTTTGCTGGTTCAGGAATACTTGCGTCTGCTGTCTCTGAAACAGCAAAATTCTCTGAGAGAGTTTTGGACTGAGGTTTGCTTCATGGCTTTGCTGTAGATTCAAAGGGTCAGATCTGGGTTTGAACCTGTATTGTTCAAATCAAAACAAAGAATAGTTATGTAAACATTGACAACTAAGTNCTCGGGACCCCTCGGCTTTGCTGAGGGAAGTTCCACTGCCTCTCTCTTTTTGCGGCGTGCCCCCCACAAGTAATTAATCTTAATAGCTTAAAAGAGAAATAGTAATATCATGTTCACAGTTGCTTAATAGATCTTTGATAAAATGCAATGTTCATTCTAGATTTTAAGACTCAATAATTCAAGAGTGGTATTGGGACAAATGGCAAACCCTCTAGGAGGAAAAAAAAAGTTGAATCTCTACTCACTCCTCACACCTAACACCAAAATAAGTTCCAAATAGATAAAAGATTTAACACAAAAGATGAAAGGATAAAAGTGTTAGAAGATATCAAGGGACATCTTAAGGAAGGAAAGGTTTTTCTAAGTGTAATACAATACTCAGAAACTATAACAGAGAAAGAATTGATAAATTCAACTATTTAATACATAATCATTTTGAAAATCTGCACAGCAACGCATACATACCCCTCCAAAAAATAAACTGGGAACAATTATATAACTTATCACAGATGAAGTTGTACTTTCCTTAATATGCAAATAACTCCTACAAATCAATAAGGAAAAAAGATCTATAATGCAAGAGAAAAACTTCAAAGAATATGAAGAGACCAAGGGGGCAGAATAGAGAGCCCAGGATATATGATCAACTAAGCTTTGACAAGAATACCAACTACATCCAGTGGGGAAAGGATAGTCCCTTCAGTAAACACTATTGGGAAACCTGGATGTCTATATACAAAAGAATGAAACTGGACCCGCCTTACACTACTAGAAGAAAACATGGGGAAAATGCTTCTTGACATTGGTCTTGGCAATGATTTTTTAAATATGAAACCAAAATCAATGGCAACAAAGGCAAAAATGAAGTTGGGAAAACATCAAGCTAAAAGCTTCATCAGCAAAAGAAGCAATCAACAAATAAAGAGGCATCCTGCTGAATAGGAAAATATATTTGCAAACCATATGTCTGACAGGGATTAATATCTAAAATATATAAAGAACTTATACAACTCAATAGCAAAAAACAAATAATCCAATTAAAAATTGTGAAAGGACCCAAACAGATATTTTCCCCAAAGAAGACATACAAATACCTAACACCTACATGAAATGGTGCTCAGCATCACGAATCATGAGTGAAATGCAAATTAGAACCACAATAAGTTATCACCCATTAGGATGGCTATTATCAAAGAGACAAAAGATAACAAGTGTTAGTGAAGATGAGAAGAAAATGGAACATTTGTACACTGTTGATGGGAAAGTAAATTGGACAGTCATTGTGGAAACTGTACTCAGATTCCCCAGAAATTTAAAAATAGAACCACCATATTATTCAGCAATCTCACTTCTGGAAATATATATGAAGAAAACAAAATCAGTATCTTGAGGATATATTTGCACTACCACCTTTATTGCAGCATCATTCACCATAGCCCAGATGTGGAACCTAAGTATTTTGTCAACTAGATGAATGAATAAAGATTATACACTCACACACACACACTCACACATGGCAATGAAATATAATTCAACCACAAGAAAGAAATTCTGCCGATTGTAACAGCATGGATGAACCTGGAGGACATTATGTTATGAACCAGATAAAGATAAATACTGCATGATCTCACTTACATTTGGAATTTTAAAAAAAAGTCAAACATAGAAACAGAGAGTAGAATGGTAGTTACCAGAAGCTGAGGGACAGGGGAAAAAAAGGAGATGCTGGTCAAAGGGTACAAACTTTCAGTTAAAAGATGAACAGTGAAAAGAAAAGATGAATAAACTGTGGATCTAATTACATCTTGGTGACTATAATCTTAATATATTGTATATTTGAAATTTATGGAGAGGGTAGATCTTAAGTATTCTCATCACCTGACTATGGTGATAATTTCACATCGTATACATATACCAAATCATCACATTGTACATGTTAAATATACACAATTTTATTTGTCAGTCATACTTCAGTAAAGGTAAGGGGGGACCTACAAGTATAAAGGGAAAAAGAGAAGAATGTGAGGAGTTCATACAATGTGCATGTGTTAGTTGCTCAGTCATGTACTGCTCTTTATGACCGCATGGACTGTGGTCCGCCAGGCTCCTCTGTCCTTAGGATTCTCCAGGCAAGAATACTGGAGTGGGTTGCCATTCCCTTCTCCACGGGGATCTTCTCAACCCAGGGATTGAACCTGGGTCTCCTGCATTGCAGGCAGATTCTTTACCATCTGAGTCACTGGGGAAATTCATACACAGAATAGGAAATGTAAGTATGTAAATAAATATAAAAGACATCTGACTTTATTCCAAATCAAAGAAATACAAATTAAAACTATAATGATATACATATCACATCAGCAAATATCAAAACATTTAATTACGCATTGTAATTAGTGAGGGGCATGAGAATGTTATCATTATTGAGTGAAAATTGGCACAACCATTATACAGAGTACTTTGGTAATAGTTATCAAAACTGCAAATTCACAAACCTAGCAAAGCTATTTCTTAGAAATCACCTGAGATATTGACATTTGAAATAACGTCTGATTAAGGAAACTTACTGTTTCTTTGTTGGAAATAATGAACTGCTTAAAAGAGACTGGTTAAATAAATGTACAGATGTACATTTAATGGATTATTATGCAACCACTAAAAAAAGAATGAGACAGCCCATATATACTCATATATTAAGATTGATTGATGAGTGAAAAAAACAATGTGAAGAATTGTGGTTATTATTCTATCAGTTGTGTAAAACTAGGAGAAAAAAATACATGCTGTGTATGCAGCAACTTGTTATTTTTGTTGTTGTTTTAGTTGCTATTTTGTGTCTGACTCTTGTGACCCCACCCCACTCTGTGATCCCACCAGGCTCCTCTGTCCATGGGACTTCCCAGGCAAGAACACTGGAGTGGGTTGCCATTTTCTTCTCTAGGGGATCTTCCTGACCCAGGGATCAAACCTACATCCCCTGCATTGGCAGGTGGATTCTTTATCACTGAGCCATCTGGGAAGCCAGTATGTGGCAATAGCCTCTGGAAAGGAAAAGTTATCCACTCCAGGACAGCAATAAGATAGTGACATCTTTTTACTATGTACCTTTTTGCATATTCTGAATTTGGTACCTAAGCACATAATGTTTTAAACATTCTGTTTTGATGTAACTTCAAACTTACAAAAAAGTTGCAAGAATAGCACCCTCCTCTATATCCCAAGTTCATGTTTTACAATGTTTGCTGTATCTTTTTCTCTCCATGTACCTAAACACACACACATACTCATATACTCACATTTTAAAAACCTATCTGCAAGTAAGTTGCAGACACGATGCTCTTTTTTACTCCCAATTACTTTAATGTGTATTCTCTAAAACAAAGAGATTCTCTTACCTACCCTGCTCTCTAAACCGACTTGGGCTTGATCCTGGATGTCCATTTCTATCCTGCAGTTGATTACTACTAGGCCCATCCAGCTTATTGCCCAGTGAATTTGCCAGAATCCAGATTAAAAATGATCAGTTCTGGATATATGATTGCTTCGTGTCCCAAGGTCAAGCTTACCAGGACTCAGTAACATGCCAAGAGCTGCTTTTCAAGGGGATCTATTTTTCTGTTGCAAATGGCATGGTCTTGGCCTTGCTTCTGTTGTCTGGGGACCGTGTCATGATTCTCCCACTAGGGTTTGCCAAAAATTTCGTATTGTACCCTTGCCCACTGCAGAAACCTCCAGCACCATGAGGTCTTTCTAATTGTAAGGCTCAAGGCAGAACTGATTGCATTGTGGTCTGGAGTTGTTGTCATGCCTGTTCCTACCCTGGCCCCACTCAAAACCGATCACTTTCTGTGTCACTTGGTAAATGGACCGGAGGACTTTTCCTAGCTGTGGAATGTTGCCACCAGAACCTAAAGAGGCCTAGCTGGCTCTGTGCTTCCTTCTTTGTGGAAAGGATGCAAGATGAAAAATATCTATATTTTATCTTGGAGGGGACGTTCTGGTATGTCCTTGACCCTCTGGGACTTTAAATTGTTCAGTGAGGTAGTCAATCCCTGAATCTTCATACTTCCTGGAACACATATATCTTTAACTAAGGCCTCCAGCATAATAATTGCTTTGAGCTTGTCCTGTCTAATTAGCATGACATCATCAATGTAGGATTCAGTGTGATATTTCATGACATATCTTGTATTGTCCAGATTGCTTTTGATTACATTATAACAGAGCATAGGGCAGTTGACAGATGGAGCATGCCCCTAGAAGAACAACCTGAAGCAAAGCTATAAATGAATTTTATAGAGCATGGACCACGGAGAAGGCAATGGCAACCCACTCCAGTACTTTTGCCTGGAGAATCCCAGAGACGGCGGAGCCTGGTGGGCTGCCGTCTATGGGGTCGCACAGAGTTGGACATGACTGAAGCGACTTAGCGGCAGCAGCAGCAGCAGAGCATGGATCAACAACCTACCTTTATAGAAAGGCAAGTCAACCTGAGCAGCACCTGGTTCAGACTACCAGCACCAGGGCTTGAGAGGTTGTTCTTCTGGGGGTGTGCTCCATCTGGGGCAGAGTTGGAAGCAGACTAGAAACAGCCCTGCCGCTGTTACCCTTTGGTTGCTATTAAACAACTTTTGTTGGTGTATGTACTGGAATTTCTATACCTGAGTTTTCCTCCCAAAAGTAAACCAGTAATTCTGCCTTGAGAGTGGGCATGGGATAGACAGCATCCAAGAAGAGCTCCCTTGATTTCTACCTCTCCTGGTCTTCATTCCTACATTGTATTAATATCAGGGATAGTTGGTGTGACAACAGAATATAGCAGAAGTGATGGCATGTCACTTCTGTGACTAGGTGGTCAGTCTCTCTCTTGCATCATTGCTCTGGGGAAATCCAGCTGCTTTGTTGTGAGAAGGACTTCCCTGGTGGCTCAGATAGTAAACCGTCTGTCTACAATGCGGGAGACCTGGCTTGGATCCCTGGGTCGGGAAGATCCTCTGGAGAAGGAAATGGCAACCCACTCCAGTACTCTTGCCTGAAAAATCCCATGGACGGAGATGCCTATGGATATGCTACACGGTGTGAACTGTGAAGTGATCCTTCAGCTCCATTTGAACTTTCAGATGACTGCAGCTCTGGGCAACAGGTAAACTGCCACGTGGAGACACTGAGCCAGAACCACCCACCTAAGCTGCTCCAAGACTTCTGACCCTCAGAGACTGTGTGAGATAGTAAAAGTTTGCTGTTTTAATCTGCTAAGTTTCAGGGCAATTTGGTACATAGTTGTAGATAATTAATACAAGACCTCTTCTTATTTATCTCAGCCCCTGCCAGACTGTCTGGCATTTACGAGTCTTTAATCAGTGTTGGTTGGATGAATGAATGAAATGGTAAATAAATCAGAAAATCAGTCAGGTAGTCTGGACTGAGAGTTGAGAAATTTAATTTGTATCTTCAATATGGTTTATCTTCTCAGAAATTCAGTTTCTCTCAAATAGGTCTTCATGTCTAGTAATAATGTGGCAATGGAGAATAGAACAAAATAAATTATTGCTAGGAAGATGATTTAACTTATTGATTAAAGCAACAACCTCCACTAACGTTGTAAGCAAAATGTTTACTAGCACAAAAACTGAATTATAAGAAATGAATGACATAAGTTAATCTCAAAAATAAGTTTTTATTACCAAAATTTTTAATACATTTCAATTCTATTAAGACTAAAGTTAGGACGTTGCCAACAATATTGAGACATAAGAGAGCAAATCAGGAAAGTAACTATGTCCTCCAGGGTGACTTGAATTATTCCTTTACTAATGAACGCTAGGGGTGGGTGGTCTTTTCTGTTAGTATTCTGACTTAGTTCTTTCCTTTGGTAGTATGAACAAAAGTGAAAGAAAGTGAAGTCGCTCAGTCATGTCCGACTCTTTGAGACCCCACGGACTGCAGCCTTCCAGGCTCCTCCGTCCAAGGGATTTTCCAGTTAAGAGTACTGGAGTGGGTTGTCATTTCCTTCTCCAAGTAAGAACGAAGAGGAATAAAATTCTTGGCTGCTCTACAGAATGAAATGAACTAGAGTAGAAAATGTGGCCATAAAACTGCAGAAGAAGCAAGTTACCACAAGAGGGAGATCTACGTTCAAGAAAGAAAAGTTGAAAGATTTCTCATTCAAAGAAATAAAAATACCTTGAAAAGCTTATTCCATTTCTTCATCTTTAGACTCACAGCTTAACAATCCCATAAGAACGAGAAACAAATGTTTTACAGAGCCTCTAAATTTTCTTGGAGGGAGTAGAGAACTTCATTGAAGATAGGCTCATTTCACTTTCTATTAAGTCCTCTTTTCATATATTCTAATTGGTTGTCATTCTGGATAAAATCATTTCCTCTGTAAAAGGGGGCACATACCTGTGTGAGTCTTCAGGCAGCACTTAGTGTCATCGTTCTTGCAGGCAATTTGGTGTAGTGCAAAGACTGAGACCTTGGTACCAGGCCAGCAGGAATTCAAATTCAAGCTCTCCTACTTGTTAGCTAGGTGGCACTTGTGTGGCTCTGCCACCTGGTAGCTGGGAAATTCCTCAAGTCTGAGTTTACTCATATTTAAGTTGTGAAATTAAATAAGATGTATATAATCTGCTTAGCCTAGTGTCTGGCATATATGTGTTCAATAGCAAAGGGTCATTATTAATGTTTCTTGCTTCTTATTTAATCCTGTTGTCTGCAGCCACCTAATTCTTAGTCTTTAGTGATTCTGGAGCAGGAGTCAAGACAGAAATATAAGCTGATCTATTCCTCTTGGTGTCACATCAAATGTCTAGACCACCTATGATATGTTGCTCTCTTTGAGGATTTTTAGGAAACATTTAAAGTGGAAAAGGAAGTAAGTCAATTGCCAGACACATGTACATCATACAAAACATAGTAAAAGTACTGAAAATATATTTTTTACACAAAGCAGAAGCAGCTTTGAAAGTGGAAAAGATCAAGGATAAAATAAATTTCCCATGTGAACACAGGTAACATTAATTACAATTGATTCTTTGGTTTATAATATGGAGCATTTACCACCTTACATACATTATTAATTTAACGTATCTCAAATGTTCAGTTTCTCTTAAGTAGGTTTTCTTACCCAGTAATAATGTGGCAATAGAGAATAGAACAAAATAAATTATTTCTAGGAAGATGATTTACTTATTGATTCAATCAATAATTGACTTTGGTTAAAATATGTTCAGTGAAACTAGAAATATTCTTAAATAACTCACCAGATCTTTCATAAAGCAAACAAAAATATTTTTAAATCGATATGCTGCTTGAACTTACATCAGAAATGATGTGTGTGTGTGTGTGTGTGTGTGTGTGTGTGTGTGTGTGTGTGTGAAAGATGATGGTTTACGTGGTTGGGAGAATCCACACTCCAAGGGACGTCCACAACATCCTGGCAGCAATGAGACGGCTCTCTAAACTCCATGCTTTGCTTTTCTCCTGGGCACCAGTTAGATTCTCTGGTATCCAGAATATTCACGCCTTAAACGGATTGCATAGACAATCAAACCCACAGCGAGGAGACCAACCACGATGGCCGCAATCACAGGAAGCACAATTGTGTAGTCAGATGAACATTCATCCACTAAGGGGGAAAACAAACACAATACAGGCAGTAAGGTTTAGTGAGGCTAGACCAGAAAGCAGGCTATAGAGTGAGGAGAAGAGGAGCTTTAGAGTCAGACCTGTGTTTGACTTTTACTTCCTGGGCAGGTTATTTAAACTTGCAATTTACTCATTTATAAAGGAAGCAAATAATATATAAAGTTGTTGAGAGATGAAATAAGATAACCTCCTATTCTTAGCAATTAATAAATATTTAATAATTCTTAGTCCTGTTTTCTTCCAGGTATTGTTCTCTGCAAAGTGGGTATGCTTACTTAAAATAGACTGTCACCATAAACACAATCTGTGGAAAATATGTGATGTTTCTCCACTTTATTAAACATGTTTGTCACACTTACAGTTCTCTTTCATTGCTTTTAGTGAGCAAAAACATTAGAAAATAGACCTATTAATGAGAGCTTAAAAGTGAAAGTTTGCAAACTTGTCAAAACTTTATTTTTTTCTTTATTAGAGAGCACTTATTCAGTTCATTTAAAATGTTATCAGTCTTGACTGGAGAAAGATGGAAGGTCCTGAGAATAAAAGGGAACTGAATTGAATACAAAAAAATGAAAAACTCTATCTATACCTCATTCAAGGATAGAGAGAGGATATACCCTTGAGGCCTTCCATGAGCCAATACTAAAATTGTGTTCTGCACCAATAATCACCTTTAACCCAGTTCTCACCTGAGGTCCAAGAAAAAAGAATCAGGAGGGACAGGGAAGAGGGAATGTAGATTAGAGACTCCAGGGAGGAGGGGGGACAAAATCCATACAAGATGGGAACTGGGCTTGTAGTATGTAACTTGATTTGACAGTGAAATATATTTACACTATAATGATGCATACCTTATTGATTTAACAAAAAACAGTGATATAATCATAAAAAGGATGGCTTAAGAGTATGAAATTCTTATCTTCCATAGCAAGAGGTTTAAAGCTGATAAATTAAGAAACTGGATAAGCTTTTAATTATTTTTTTTTAGAGAATTACAGTGATAGTCCCCATAAGAAACTGTTAAAGCTAGTTAAAGTGCTTTATCTCTTAGAGGAGGGACAAGAAAATGTCACTTTCCATGAATCCTTTTGGGTATATGATAATTTTGTTAGTTACATACTTGTTAAAATTATATATAATTTTGTTATATATAATATTTTACACACAAATACCTATAGATTTCTTATATAAGAAAGAACATAATGTAAGAAGTTAAAATAATTTGGAAAAAAAATAGAAAATTGTCAGATGCTGAGCTTCAAGTCAGCTTTTTCACTCTCTCTTTCACCTCATCAAGAGGCTCTTCAGTTCCTCTTCACTTTCTGTCATTAGAGTGGTATCATCTCATATCTACTTTCCATATAGTTTTATACTATTTAATAGGACATTGTTTAAACATCTTCAAAATACAGAAAAGTTAACAAAGAAAATAGTTTTCTAATCGCCTGTTTCTTCTGCTTGAATTAATCCCTATAAATCTTTGAAGCATTTGTTTCCTCTGCACATATCTGTGTATGCATGTATGTGCTCATGTGTATGCTTAAAGTACTGTATTTTTAAAAAATGATATATGCTCATTAAAAATAATTAAAATGATTTAGAAGGCAGAGAAAAAGAACAATCTCCCAAAAACCAACTACCCAGAAATTATCATTGCTAAAACATGGACAACATTATTGCAGGCATCTTTCTTTACAACTATAAGAATAGATGGGTAGAAAAATAAATAGAAATAAATAAAATAAAATTTAAAATAAATAAAAATAAAATGGGATCATGTAAAATCTATTTTAAGCAAAATTGTTCATTGTAATGTTACTTGCATTTCAAAGAAAAAAATTAAAACTAGAGGAATTACTGTGCTTGAAATAGATTTATCTTTGTCATGGGAAATATTGTTACATAAAAGATGTCTTTAAGGTTCAAAAAAGATATAAAAATACACAAATAAAATAAATATGTAAAATATTATGAAATGCATTAAGAGGTTGTAAAATAAAGATGTGTTTCCTAAGTTCTGTGTTTCCAATTTAGATATTACCTATTGATTCTGTTTTGAAAGATTAACACTAACAGATTCCCTTCTCTCTCTGTTCTTCCCGACTCAAATTCTAAAGAGTCAGCTATAAATATTTTTTAAAACATTGTTCACATTTACAATATTTCAATTCTATTTGATGACTATGATTTCTTTGGTTCCTAAAAATTTGTTTCAAATATAGAACACATTCATGTTTTAAAGTCAAAACAATACAAAATGCTGTACCTTGAGAAGTATCACTTCTACCCTTCTACCATCTTACTGGTTCCCCCATCAGTATTAGATAACTACTTAGTTTCTTATGGGTTTCCAATGTTTCAGATAGAAGCAAAGTGAAAATATACTTTATTTCTCACTTTTCTCACTATTATGCATCATACATTTTTTATTTAATGATATTTTGGATAACTTTCCTTTTACATACATACACACATATGTCATCTTTCTTTTTTTTTTAATAACTGTATAGTATTCTGTTGTAGGATGTATCTGTCCCAGATTGATGGACCTTTGGTTGTTTTTAATCTTTTGATATTATAAATAATGCTGTGATGAAAACCATGTACATATATTATTTCATATATGAGAAGGAATGATAAAATCTCAGATCCATAACTGTTTAATGCTTTTTCAACTTAACTCTTCAAATAGATAAAACACATTTTAAAAAACAAAGCTGTGCTTTTTCTATTCCCAAGAGATGTTTGCTGATATCCTTGTTTGTAATGTGGCTTCTCTCTGACCAAATTTCATTGTCAAGCTATATCTTTAAGGAGGGCTCATTGGTGCTGTTTCCCTTGAATTACTTCATGTTTGAGGAAATCTGCCTATTAACTTTTTACTCAAATAATATCACTTCCACCCTTCTGCCATCTTACTGGTTCCCCTGTCAATATTAGATAACTTCTTTCAGGGTTTTTTTTTCCCCCCTGGGATACATTATGCACTTTCAATCTCTAACTTCAATTATTTCTTTTAAGGAAACATATTACATCTTAAAAGATATCATCTTTTTATTTTTGAACTCTGTACCTCAGAGACAGCAGTTATCCTTACTTTAGATGATCTAAATACCTAGCAGCTTTCTTATAATATAAGCTTAATTTTTATCTGCGTTAACTGATTATCTCCGTCTTTTTCTCTATGAAGATAATTCAGTTTTCAGCTCTACCTATTCTGCCTTTTACCTTTTCCATTTAGTAGTAAGTGTGTTACTTTGATACTCAATTTGTTTTCTTAGGCATGCAACGTCCTATTCACCTCACTCTTTCATTATAACTTCTTTACAAGCCCTAGCACTTCCCAGGTGTCACTAGTGGTAAAGAATCCACCAGCCAATGCAGGAGACACAAGAGGCACCAAAATTCAGGCACACCTTGATACACATTTTTTAATCAATGTTTGCTTCGTATGTAATTCATACGTAATTCTTTATTCACATTATCATTGTGAAGACCTAGAAACAATAAAAATTCCCAGTAACAACAGAATAGTTATGTAAGTTATCATATAACATTGATAGCATATTCAGGATAGCAGCCACAGTAAATGACACTTTGTACCTTTAGCAGCACAGGGAAATGCTTATGGAACAAGGTAAAAGGGTTACCAAACCACATCCTTTGTGTGCTTCCAGTTTGTAAAACAGTGTTCTTGAGAAGGAAATACAGTTGACCCTTGAAGGATACCAGTTTGAACTGCACAGGTCTACTTACAGGCAGATTATTTCCAGTATTAAATACTACAGTACTGCTCTATTGGGGATTGTTGGAGAATGCAAGTACAGAGGAAACCACCTAAATGGTGGGCCAACTGTTTTACACACAGATTTTCGACTGTGGGAAGTTGGGCATCCCTAACCCCTGGCATCCTTCAAGGGTCAAGCGTACATCAAAATTAACAATGGATAGGTTATCTCCAGGTGCATGTTAGTGAAGGTTTCTACTATCTCTAGGTAGGTTGCAGAAAGAGGGGGTAAATTCAGTTCTCCATCAGCTGAAGGGAGAAACTGAGTTGGAACCAGCCGGATGAGCAGGAATCAGGAGAGCCTAAGGCATGGGACCAGTGCAGCTAGGGAGGATCAGAGGCCCCTGTGAGGCCTCCTGGAGTCCGTCACAGTCACAGCAGCCTCCTGCGCTCAGAAGAGGACCCTCCTGGGACATCACTGCAATAGTGGGCAGAACTGTCAGGCCATCATGCAGCCAGGCATTTATTTACTAATTATTCAAATAAAACTTGTGTTTTTTGTTACTAGAATGTTAATTCAAAGCAGTTTTAAAGATCATAGGTGTGGGGAGGAGGGATAGATCACAGGAGTCTAAGCAGCAGCCATCACTCTGAATAATTCATTGAAGGTGGTAGAAAGGGAAATTAAACTCAAGTGAATTGCTTCACCTCTCTCTTTATTTTAATTTGACTTTGTCTTCCATCTGCTGTGGGAGAAATTTCTATGCTAGAACCTTCCTTTAGGTATTCTACAGGGCGGTTAGCGATATGTTGAATAAACAACCCGTGCTCTGCAGTACAGAAGCTAACAAGTACACTTGAGGTTGAACTGGAAACAGGAGTCTTGCGCAGGTACAGGCTGCTGCCTGCTGGAAGGAGGAGATTGAGACTGATGGCATCTCTCCAAGGCCAAGCCCTTGCTGTTCAGCCCAAGTCACTTTGGGGAACCCTGGGTCCTCATGTCCCAGGTTTGCATCAATACCTCCTATTGTAAGGAGACAGGAACTCCTGACCCTCTCTTGGAGAGCTCTTGAAGCTGCAGTGTACCCTCCCTACCCCCATCATTTCTGAGGAAGTGAAGAGAGCTAAAACACCTCAAAGGAAAACTGTACACGTCCCAGATAAGTGGTGCTTATAGAGTGGTTGCCAACTTTCATAAACTTTCTGTTAAAACTAATGAATGACACCTCTGGAAAACGTAGAAACACAACAACAGTTTCTGTTAGTAAAAACAATTAAAAATATCCAGAAGTCCATTACTCTCCCTTTTCTCTGAAATAGCAACCCCAGTTCTGCTATTTAAATAGTCGACGTAATAGAAAACTATGAATAACTTTCCAAGCCACATTTTGGTAGACCTTTCCCTTTAGACATCATATCACTCCCAATCAGGAACTTTCTGGTTTACAATTTTTTTTTTCAGTAAATGTTTGCTAAAAAAGGAAAGTGGGTAGTAATCTTGTTAGGGGAAACACTGATTGGAACTGCCATCCTGGCACCGTGACAGGCATTTGCTTGAGTTACTTTACAACAGGAGNAGGAACTTTCTGGTTTACAATTTTTTTTTTCAGTAAATGTTTACTAAAAAAGGAAAGTGGGTAGTAATCTTGTTAGGAGAAACACTGATTGGAACTGCCATCCTGGCACCGTGACAGGCATTTGCTTGAGTTACTTTACAACAGGAGGACATGGTAAGGACATGGAGGAACTAGCCATCTACCACCAACTGGAAGAACTCAGGAAAGGCCAAAGGAGAAACCACATGTCCTACCAACTTCCCAGAATCCTTCTCACTGGAATCTGTTTTGGCTGAGTAACGCCTGCACCACCAGGAAGGATCCTGAGTCACAATGATTAGCCAGAGAAAACCTAGAAACTAATCCTATCACCATGAAACCCAGGACTAGAGCCACGTGGCAGACTAGTTCTCCTGGGTTCCCTCACCCTCCTGCCCTCCACAGAGTGCCTCTTCCCAACAGTCTCTTGCTTTGTCAGCACATGTGTCTCCTTGAACAATTCACTTCTGGGTGTTAGACAAGAGCCCATTCTCGGGCCCTGAAAGGGGTCCCCCTTCCTGCAACAATGGGTAGATCTCCCTCTTCCTGCCATTTCTGGTTGTTTAGATGCTTTGCATACTTCCACCCCCTACAATGGCCCAAGTTAACAAGTAAATCTACCAGGAGAGACTAAAATCAAAGGAAGATACAGACAAAGCAGAAAGAAGATGTTATGCGGGTAGACAACAAATGAAGGTGAAGGAATTGGAGAACTAACATTTATTAAGAGTCTTGTTTGTCAAGATCTTTGGTATATCCTTTACACTGAAAAAATGAAATATTGGGATGTTTCTAGTTGTTGTTTTTTTTTTCTTTTTACTAATAATACATTTTAACAGTGTAGAATATGTCCTTTTAAAAATGATGGTCTATTAAGACCATTGGCAATTTAAGTAAACCAGGAGGTGGGCAAAATTCAGAAGTTTAAAATCACTTTAGAATTTACTTTGAACTGGATAGATTTTTAAAAAGAAAAGCAAAACAAAAGCCTAGAATTTGAGACTCTTTGAAGCCTATGAGAAAAATCAGCGCAGTTTGAAAATGCCTTTCCCACAATTTTTCTTTTGGTGTTTTGCTTTCTCCATCTCACAGGACCCTGCTCACATCCATGCCTCTTGTCCCTAATTCTCCCAGCCAGGTTTGTATTATCAGATGTGGGTGGAACTCAAGCCCATATGGCCTGGGAAGAAGTGGGGTGGGGGCTACCTGTAGCTAGCTTTGACAGCCTTTGTTGGAAAGCTGGTGTCCCAGTCGGATTGGGAGGGTGGGGCTGGCAACTAGAAAATGTGATCCCATCACTTCAGGCTAAACATGCAGCCAGCATTTCCAAGGCCTTAACCTTGCACATTTTGAAGAAGGTGGGGCTTTACATGCGTTCATATCCTCTACTGGGCCTCTTTCTGGTCACCAGGCATGCTGTTAGCAAAACGGCAAGCAGTACCGCCATACTCAGGCCCACGGCCACAGGGATTTCTCTCCTGTTTCTGTCACTGAGGCATTCATCCGCTGCAAGTGAAGTCAGAGTAACAGGTGTTACAGGCTGGCCACGACTCTGGGAAGCGATACTGCCCCTACCTGCCTCGGCCTCGGCTTCGCAGAGAAGAGAGATGGAGGTACTGGGCTGGTCCCTGCTGCCTCAGGCACAGACGGGTGAAGATGGGAGGGGAGGGCCACTGCAGCCCTGGAGCCTGCAGTGCCTCTGGCCACGTAAGGGGCATATTAGACCACAGGTCCCNTCTAGAACGCAGGAGATAGAGCAGGACATGAGAAGCAGAATCAGATCCTCAGCACAGGGATGGGAACTGAAGCTGAGAGACAGTGAGAGCTTCCAGGAATAGCACTGAGTTATCTATTGCTGCATAAAAAAGAGAAATTTAGGGACTGAACACAACAACTATTTCATTATATCTCTCTGTTTTGTGGGTCAGGAATTTGGGCAAGGTTCAGCCAGGCAGTTCTTCTTTTCCATGTGGGGCTGACACAGAACACGGGGTGGATTCGGCTGGCATACGGGCTGGTCTAGAGATACAGGAGGCTTCACTCACACATCCGAAACCATGGAGATGGCTGGAAGGCCAGGCTTGGTTGGAACTCTGGTAAGGCAGCCTCAAGGTAGCTGTACTTCCTACATGGAAGGTCAGGATCCTTGGAGAGTGTATCCCATGAGAGGAATTATAAACTGTCAGGTTTCTCAAGGCCCAGGACTGGAAATTGGCAGAGTTATTTTCACTGCGTTTCATTGGTCAGAGCAGCCATAGAACCAGTCACTGAAGTTCAAGGTATGGGGCCTAAACGCTGCTTCTTGATTGGAGGGCTGTTAGATTTTTACATTTGTAGCCACCATACTGAGGAAGAAAGGTGATAGAAGGCTGTAGGAGGCAAGGCTACCTTTATTTACTGGTAAGCAATTTGAAGAGATTCCTTGAATACTAAAATCGATAATTAATTGGGATACACTAATAGTAACGCTATTCAGGGTTGTTAAAAATGAAATATTTCCATACGTATTTGATAAAGAGTCACTTTGCTGAGCTCCTGAGTGCTAACTGCCTTGGCTGACTTGGTCTCTGTCCTGTACACACAAATTGAAGTTTTACTGTATTTGTGTACTATTCAAGTTTAGGATTTATCTCTGTATCAGACTGGAAGCTGAGTAAGAGCATAGCCTTAAAAAATAATGTCTGTTGTAATTGTGCTTGCCACATAATTGTTAATATTGCTCAGTGGAAAAAAAATGAGTGAAAGCAGTATCTGTGAAGGTGGAGATACATATGTACCATGTGCTAGTCGCATAGCGAGAGATAGATGATAAAATAGGGAAGTGAGATCTATAATATGTCAGATGTTGACAAGTTCTATGGAGAAAATCCAGGTAGGAGAATGGTGAGAGCCAGGGAAGAGTTGCTCTTCCAAATAGAGCTCTCAAGGAAGACCTTGATGAGGAGGTGACTTTTGCATGAAGATCTGAAGAAATCAACAACCTCAAATATGCAGATGATACCACTCTAATGACAGAAAGTGAAGAGGAACTCAAGAGCCTCTTGATGAGGGTGAAAGAGGAGAGTGGAAAAGCTGGCTTAAAATTCAGCATTCCAAAAGCTATGACCATAGCATCTGGTCCCATCACTTCATGGCAAATAGAAGGGGAAAGAGTGGAAGCAGGGACAGATTTTATTTTCCTGGGCTCCAAAATCACTGTGGATGGTGACTTTAGCCATGAAAATAAAAGACACTTGTTCCTTGGAAGGAAAGCTATGACAAACCTAGACAGTGTATTAAAAAGCAGACAAACTTATACAGCATATTACAAAGCAGAGACATTAGTTTGCCAACAAAGGTCTATATAGTCAGAGCTATGGTTTTTTCAGTAGACATGTATAGATGTGAGAGTTGGACCATAGAGAAAGCTGAGCACTGAAGAATTGATGCTTTTAAACTGTGGTGCTGGGGAAAGACTTTTGAGAGTCCCTTGGACTGCAAGGAGATCAAACTAGTCAATCCTAAGGGAAATCAGTCCTGAATATTCATTGGAAGGATTGATGCTGAAGCTGAAGCTCCAATACTTTGGCCACCTGATATGAAAAGCCATCTCATTGGAAAAGATCCTGATGATGGGAAAAATTGAAGGCAAAAGGAGAAGGGAGTGGCAGAGGATAATATGGTTAGATAGCATTGATAACTCAATGGACATGAGTTTGAGCAAAATCTGGGAGATAGTGAAGGACAGAGGAGCCTGGCCTGCTGCAGTCCATGGGGTCGTAAAGAGTCGGAGACAGCTTAGCAACTGAACAACAGCAACAACAACTGGATAAATGAATGAACGAGTTTACATGGTTTTTTGGGAGCAGTGAGAACCTACTTTATCAAAATCCATGCCAGCTTCCTGGGGTCAGAAAAGTCACAAGTAGAGATTCCCTCCTTCAGTTTGAGTTGTCTGTACCTTACCTTGTTCTTTTAGAGGAAGATTGTGTAGCTCAGATGGAAGAGTAGCTTTTCCTTGAGGAAGAAGGGGCAGAGCAGTGAGGCCTGGCTACCCCAGGGTGTTCTGGGAAGGAGACAGCATTACGGGCATGGTGTGGGAGGGCAGGAGAGCTGGGTTCCTGTGGGAATAGAAAGGGAGGAAGAGACAGAAGGAAGGCCTTGTGCATGAAGAAACCAAAACAGAAAAACTGGGAGAGCCAGCTCCAAGCCTAGTGGGTGGTGTTAGGAAGTAAGGTTTGGAATCGCATCACCTCTTGTCCAAGACTTCCAGAAATTTCGGCTGTGTTCCATGGTGTGAGGAGATGGAAGCAGCCAGAGTCTGCTGGGACTCTGCTTCATGAGGAGAGGTGAGCCCGCTTGGAGGAATCCTACCAAGGAAGGCATGACTTTGCTAATAGAACAGTCCCCACGGGAAAGGGTCCAGTGAGTTGGTTAACCTGGGTGAGGCCCTGAGCTCATTGCCTGGCCCTACCTCGTACTAGCTGATGAAAAGATAAAAGTGAAAGTCGCTCAGTTGTGTACGACTCTTTGCAATCCCACGGACTGTAGCCCGCCGGGCTCCTCTGACCATGGAATTCTCCAGGCCAGAATACCGAAGTGGGTAGCTGTTCCCTTCTCCAGGGGATCTTCCCAACCCAGGGATCGAACCCAGGTCTCCCATGTTGCAGATGGATTCTTTACCGTCTNTGTAGCCCGCCGGGCTCCTCTGACCATGGAATTCTCCAGGCCAGAATACCGAAGTGGGTAGCTGTTCCTTTCTCCAGGGGATCTTCCCAACCCAGGGATCGAACCCAGGTCTCCCATGTTGCAGATGGATTCTTTACCGTCTGAGCCACCAGGGAAGCCCCCAAATTCTGGAGTAGGTAGCCTATCCCTTCTCCAGTGGATCGTCCCAACCCAGGAATCAAACCAGAGTCTCCTGCATTGCAGGTGGATTCATTACCATCTGAGCTACCAGGGAAGCCCACTAGCTGACGATATCAGATAAATCATTATCCTTGGCATATCTGTTTTATCATCTGGAAAATGTGGAAAAATACATCACAAGTGAAGGGGAGGTTTACATGAGACATTGTGTACCAAGTTCTTAACCCAGGGCACCCCATGGACTAAGGGCTCATTTTATTGGATTGCCCTAAAAGTTTCAGATTTTTCTGTAACATCATAAGGAAAAACCCAAATGAACTTTTTGGCCAACTCATAATAATTAGAACCAAAATATCTGGAAAGACTTCCTTTAGAAGAGAGCTCTCCCCCACAATGCTTGTTTCCAGATCAGTAACTGATTGACAGTTGCCGGAGGATAGAGAGTGTTCAAGATAAATTGACAGAAGGCATTGCCAAGTGTGGGTGCATCAGAAACGAAGGTGCAGAGTCTCTGAGATGATGAGGCAAACCAATGGGGCATGGAGACTCACTTCATAAGACAATTAACTTACAGGCTATATTGTGATCAAAATTTCGTACAAGATATGCTGAGCTGGTATAAAGGATTCATCCTCCCTCCCCTCTTTTACATTTTTATTGGCACCATTGGACAATCCCCCACCCCACCCCGCCACGTTCGCAACCTGACATGCATCTTTTTGTGCCCTTCTGTCTGTGATGCTGTCATTTTTAAAGCAGAAAGTTGTGTGGATTGGGTTTTTTTTTGTCCATGTCTTATAAAAAGGTGATCATCATATATACACTTTTTATGCTGCTTGTTTTTCTGATTTTATAATGCCTCCCACAGCCCACTTTTCAGGAACACATTTTTTTTTTTGATGAAACAAGTCACCTCTGCGGGCCTGTCACTTAACAGTACAGTGGTGAGGGCGAGTGGGTATTTCTTGTGAATTCTTGTGAGGCTGAGCACCTCAGGTGACCCTACTCTGCTGAAGTCAAGGACACTCTTACCTGACAGTCCGGCAGCCCGTGAGCAAAAGGAGGTAAAGGCAGTTCTTCTCACCTGGCATCTCCAGGGCTGTCGCAGTACCCAGTGGCAGCAGGCGTGTTGAAACTGTGTCGTGATGCTTGGCTCACTGACCAGCCTGATTTCCCTTTGCAGGTATGCTCCTGTGGACAGACTGATCGAGAATGTCTGGGATGACTCTGAAACGCTTGTGGTGGAGCTTTCTCTTTAAATTTTATGTGTTTATTTCTGTTTATCTACTTTTGGCTGTGCTGGGTCTTCGTTGCTGTGCAGGCTTTTCTCTAGTTGCAGCGAGCAGAGGCTACTCTCCAGTTGCAGTGCACGGGCTTCTCATTGCAGCGGCTTCTCTTGCTGTGGAGTGTGGGCTCTGGGGCGTGTGGGCTCAGTAATTGTGGCTCCTGGGCTCCAGAGCACAGACTCAGTAGCTGTGGCACTCAGGCCCAGTTGCTCTGCCGCATGTGGGATCTTCCTGGACCAGGGATCGAACCTGTGTCTCCTGTGTTGGCAGACAGATTCCTCACCACTGAGCACCAGGGAAGCCTGACAGAGTTACTTCTCTTTGAACTGTTGGGGACTAGAGCATGAAGATGCAGGGATAAGGGAGGCTAGTGGGATTGTCTTATTCCCTGACTGTTGCCTTCCAGTTCTGTGTGTGTGTGTCCAGGTTGATTGTTACACTGGAGACAGTGATTCCGATATCATCTGTTAGCTCTGTATCTAATCCACACCAACTCCTCTTCTAGCTGAACATGTGACTTTATACCTGGTGCTTGGGACACAAAGATGCACAGTAGACTCTTGGTCTGACCTGGTCCCTTAGCGGCTGGGCCCTCCCCAGAGGCCTGAGGTCCCTGGAAGACTTGTGTGTTCTGGCCTTTGCATTGCCTCCCCCAAGGCCTGGCTCGGAGAAGTTATCCAGGCCCTGCAGGCCCCAGCTATGTTTAGATTCCAGGCTCCACTGCTGGGCTCTGTTCCTCCCAAGGTGGCTCCTGCTGCATCCTAGGGGTTTCCTTATCCCAGGGATCCAGGCAAGGAGAGGCTGGCATCTCGACCCTCTGCCCTCTGCTCCTCCTTACTCCCAAGCCCTGAGTGGGAGCCCTTAGAGGCTTCTCTGTCTCCCGTGGACGAATAACGTTTGCTCAAATTGGTCCTAAATATAACCAGCACAGCAAAGAGGCTCACTAGAAGGGATGGAGAAGTTGTATTTGGGTAAACGACTATTTATTTCTGATTATTTTACTGATAATTGAAGCTGCCCTCTCTCAGGCTTCCTCTTTGCTTCTTTCTCAGCAGCAAATGTAATTGTTTCCATTCAAATAGCTTCCCTCCTCCCTTCCCACCTGCTTTGGCCTCGCCCACCCACTGTTCGAAAGGAGTCTTTACTTGTTCTTGTTCCCAGATTAACCCCAAAGGCTCACAGAGCGAAAAGATGGGATGTTCTTGGGGCGCCCTGGCTGATGGAGCTGGCACCCACTTCTCTTTTCTTGGACTCAGAGTTCCCAGGAATGGGCATGACCTCCCATTGTCATGCTTAGAAGTCCTTGGTGAAGCCCTCTGGGCACTTTTAAACATCTGAACCATTATTTAGTCCTATCTCTGTATGAGAAAACTGAAGTAGATGCATACTTGTGATTCTTCCCAGCACCCCTGGTGAGCAGGGCTGGTCGCTCTGGCCCTGTTCAGGACTATTAGCCCCTGTGGTAGGGAAACACTTCTGTTCTGATTTCCCTGTGTGTACTTTTTTCTCGTTTGGAAATAAGGGACGCTGCCAGGCAGTCTGTGTGAGCCCGGTTAGAGTAGGCTGATAATGATAGTTCTTAGGCAGGATTGCCTGTGAATTACCCAAAGGATGCCTCCCCCTGCTCTACAGGGAATGTCAGCCCTGCCTCATCCATCACTTTCAATCTAAGACAAAGGAGAGGCTANTCATTACTATCTTTCTAAATTCCATATATATGTGTCAGTATACTGTATTGGTGTTTTTCTTTCTGGCTTACTTCACTCTGTATAATAGGCTCCAGTTTCATCCATCTCATTAGAACTGATTCAAACTTATAAAAAGAAATATTTTAAAAACTGAAACTTTTAAAAGCAAATCCATTATTACCAGAGAAATTTATAGGAAGCACATGCTGTAGTCAGTCCTCCTTGTAGAAAGAAAGTGTACTTTAACTCATCCTCCTGATCGTAAGAGGAGCTAATTTTTCAGGAATTTCATGAGCCAGCAGTAAAATAGGTTGAAGCCTGAAATCTGCCAGGAAGGCTATAATTACACCATGGAATCTGGAAAACTACCAATCAGAGCTTCTCTCTCTCCCTCTCTCTTCCTGTCTCTCTCAGCTATCTCCATCTCTTTCTGTTGTGGGAGGAAGACAATTGTTTCTTCTTGCTTTCTTTGTGTCTAGAAATTTGCTCTTTAAACATTTACCACTATACTACTGGGCTTCAGTCACCTCTTCAGTAATACTTTCTTGAAGAGTAAAATCAATTTCTACCCAATCCTCTAAATGTTTGACATGACCAATTGCCCTTGATCTCTCTCTACTGCTGTATCTGTATTCATATAAATACAAATAAACATGACTTGTTTTATAAAAATAATGAAATAAAAAGATCCGCTTTCAGGGGCTGGGCAAGGTAGGACAGACATTTATAGGTAATAGCTGCTTTAAGAGTTGTATGTCTGTGCAGCTCAATGAGAATAGCATTTGCTTACTGCAAATCATATGGTTATATCCCTCAATTTTCTCTTTTCAAGGACACTTTGTTATCCTTACTTTTTATTGATCCTGACTTTTTCAGTATAATTTGTTGTACTTCTAAGCACTATATTGTATTAAAATACGACATAATCCCTGCCCCAAATAAACTCATAATCTAGTGGAGACAACAAGTGCAATCATAATTATTTACATGTCAGTGTGTATGCTTTATGCAAGTATATATATTCATAACTTTACTTCACCATGTACTAAAGACTGAGTTGATTGTTTAAAGGGACTGTACAAACAGGTGAGAGATATTCAGAGGTACAAACTTGCAGTTGCAAAATGAATGTGTCTGGAATGAAATGTAAAATGTGGAGAATACAGTCAATAACTATGTAATACCTTTGTATGGTGACATATCAACACTAGGTCACTGTGGTGATCATTTTGAAATGTATAGAAATACCAAATCACTATGTTATATAACAGAAACTAATATAGTGTTGTAGGTCAATTATACTTTGAAAACAAACAAATTTATAGAAAAAGAGATCAAATTTGTGATTATCAGAGGCTGAGGGATCAGGGAAGGGGAAATTTGAATAAAAAGCAGCCAAAAGGTATAAACTTCCAGTTTTTTAAGATACTTAAGTAATAGGGACGTAAGGTGTGTGTATGTGTGAATGTGTGCATGCTAAGTCCTTTGGTCATATCTGACTCTGTGTGATGCTAAGAGCTGTAGCCTACCAGGCTCCTCTCTCCATGGGATTCTCCAAGCAAGAATGACATAATAAATAAATACTGCCATATGTTATATGAAAGTTAGTCAGAGAATAAATCCTGAGTCTTCATCACAAGGAAAAATTTTTTCTATTTATTTTTTATCTATATAAAATGATAAATATTCATTAAATTCATTTTGATAATTTCATGATATATGTAAGTCAAATCATCATGCTGTGCACCTTAAACTTAGATAATGGTGTATGTGAATTATATTGGGTTGGCCAGGAAAGTCATTCAGGTTTTTCTGTAACATCTTTTGGAAAAACCCTAAGGAACTTTTGGGCCAACCCAATATCTTAAAAAAAAAAAAAAAACTGGAAGAAAAAGAGAGTTGACTATACATATTCACCATTATAACACAAAGATACTACTATAAGGCATTTAATTTTGTTCTTGGTGGTGATAAGATGATAAGAGTCATTCTAATAATGTTTTAAAAGAGCATACACAACTGGTTCTGGTCTAGATCCCTATAACAGCTAAAGGTCCACTTTCCTCAGATATTTTCATTTTTAAAGGCTTAAGACGGTTGGTTGCTTAAATTCCACACTTTCATGTCTTCATTCTGCTCAGTATGAAGAAGGGTAGGGAAGAAAGTATGTGTCCTGTCCATTTTAGGGAGACTTCTCACACATTCTTCTGCATAATAAGAACTGAATCACATGGTCATTCTTAGAAGGAAGTCAGAGAAGTATAGTATTCTAACTGGTGGCAATGTATACAGTGATTTAAAAGTAGCTTTTTGTTATGAAAGGAGGAGAGAATAACTATATAGTGGTTTCAGGAGGTCAGCTTTATGTGGGGATCCTGCACATGGACATGTAGGCATGGAGCATCCTACACTAAAAGGAATACTGAAGAAAGGAATGTTTTCTGCCACGTCCCGAGGAAACAACAGATCTCTGAAACAGTTCACCAGAGCCTGAACTGGTGGTTCTACAAACAATGGTTTTGGGAATAGCTAGAGGAAGTGGCACAATAAAGGCTACATTTCAGCAGATTCTTGGGCTTCAGCCAGAGCAACACAGAGCCTCCTGGAGGTGGTAAGTGGGTCACAGGATCAAGAAAAGTAGTCTAAATAATTGTAAATGCAACTAGAGAAGGCAGTGAACAGTGATCCTCTTCCAGAATGGTCCATCCTGAAAAGAGCACTCGTGAACTCTTGGCTGAGAGGAACATATCCAGACCTGGTTCACTTGCAGACAGGTAGTACAGGCAGGTCAGAATCTGAGGCAGGTGTCTGGAGGCTGCACACGCTGTTAGGGCTGAGTGATCCTTTCTTTATTTGGCAGATAAGAGCTCAGAGTAAGATAACTTGCTTTATCAAAGTTAAATGTGGCTTTACTTGTACCTGAATAGCGGAAAGTTGACATATTCATTGTAGTAGACCAGAAACTCCAAACTCTTGACTTACTGAAGAGTATCAAAGTATCAAAGGGTCTCTTTTTTTCCCTCCTACCCTTTCTTATAAATGGAAAGCACTGTCAGTTGAAATTGAGAGATGAACCAGGTCCCTGTTTAAACATCAATAGAAATATAAGGATTCCAGATCATATCATTTATCTTCTCATTTAATAAGATGTTACTCAAATACTATGAACTTCAGAAAAAGATTTGATTAAAAGTTCCCCTTTTTTTTTTTTTCCCTCAAATGGAAAATTCTGTGCAATAATCATTTGCCTGGTCTGAATGTAAAATCAGTCTTCCATATACTACTGCACTAATATTCAAAACACAATAAAAATACACCATGATATTTTATATAGATATACAGGTATAACCTAGTGGTTAGCTTTGAGGGAAGGCAGCCCTAATTTTGAATTCTAACCTTCACATTCACTGGCAGTGTGATTAGAGACAAGTTAGTATGCGTTCTCTTTCTCTGCTTATAAAATCACAGTTATATTAGTAATACTCTCTTTGGTAATTTTTCACAGGATTCATTCCTTTGCTTACTTAGAAATACTTATTGAGACCCTACTATATTCAAGACACTGTTCTAGGTGTTAGAGACGCAAACAGGAGAGCACCAAAAACCTGCCCTTGTGGAGCCTGCTGTCTAGGTGGAGATTAGCTGAGTACTTGGCAAATATGTGGTATAGTTCCTGGAATAGGGTTAACATTCTCTCAGAAGAGAAACTGCCATTATTTCTGTCACTTGTATAATAACTGGATGACTTAGAGAGTTACTTCACCAGAGTCTTGAAGTAATCATAACTGTTCATTTGCTTTTGAGCAACTGCTACTCTCCAACTAGCTCCCGCCATAAGTTAATTCACTCAAAGTTCATTACTTTTTGTTGCCTATTTTTTTTAATAAATACAAATATGAGGTAGGGTGGGATGTTTTAACTTTTCAGCCAAAGGTACTATTGAAAGACTGAGTAGCCTGTATATTTCTCCCATCAGAACAACTTTGTTCTAAACACTTAAAGCTCAAATACCACACTTCTAATGATTTTGACTGGGGAGAGATCATGTTTCTAGTAGCAGAAGTTATTACTTCTACACAACTCTTAGATTGTACTTTGTCAAAACAAGTAATTTTATATTAACTTAATGACCTAAATATAGAGTATATTATAAAATTGTAAATACTGTATCACCCAATCTACCCTGATTTTCCTGTTTAATGATTAAATACTGCCAATGTTTATCTTTTGATATTTAGGAAGTAATATTTATTTTCCATGGATGTGATTCCTAATTTTATTTTACATATTAAAAATGATAAACCTAGTTTATAACATAAATCTAGTTGGTAGCAAATCCTGGTAAAGTTCTTGGGAGAAAACAAAAATAGACATATTTGCACATGCTTTATTACCTGTTCTTTAGAATAATGTTTCATCAGAAAACAATTGATAATCCCTTTGTAAAAATATAGATGAAATAATTATTATCATTTGTGGAATTCTTTATAATTATGATAGCTCTACTTTAAACAGAAGATAGGGATAACAATTATATTTTATACTAAAATTTCTGAAATATCTGATTGGAAAAAGTGAAATGAAACTGTCTTTTTCCTCGTTAGGTANAAAATATAGATGAAATAATTATTATCATTTGTGGAATTCTTTATAATTATGATAGCTCTACTTTAAACAGAAGATAGGGATAACAATTATATTTTATACTAAAATTTCTGAAATATCTGATTGGAAAAAGTGAAATGAAACTGTCTTTTTCCTCGTTAGGTAGCAGTATGAGTAGTCTGTAGCTAAGTCTCCAGTGTCTAGCATAGAGCCACTAATGCTAGAAAGAGCCACCACATTCAGGAGCATTGTAGGTTGGCACTTTTCATTCTGGATTTTAAAGCAAAGAATTATTTGAAAATATCTGAGTACAATATGAATAAAATTTAATCACATATCACATAAAATATTGTTTGTCTCATTTTCCCACCATTAATCTTAACTACAGAAATGTTCATGGCTTGTAACCTGTTGAAAGTGAAAGTCATTCAATCATGTCTAACTCTTTGTGACCCTATGGACTATACAGTCCATGGAATTCTCCAGGCCAGAATACTGGAGTTGGTAGCATTTCCTTTCTCCAGGGGATCTTCCCAACCCATGGATCAAACCCAGGTTTCCCGCATTGCAGGCAGATTCCTTATCAGCTGAGCCATCAAGGAAACCCAAGAATACTGGAGTGGGTAGCTGTTAAAAACATAACTTAATATTAAATGTGTCACATTTTCGTAATTCTCACAATATGTTAAACATTTTAATTATATCTATTTTGGAGATCTGTGATCTTTGATGTCACTATTGCTATACCATGAACCACATACATCCAAGATGACAAACTTAGATAAATGTTGTGCATGTTCTGACTGTTCCACCAACAAGCCATTACCTCCATCTCATTCCCTCTCTTTAGGCCTTCCCCATTCCCTGATACACAACTCTACTGAAGTAGACCAATTAACGATCCTAAGCCTCTAAATGTTTAACTGAAAGGAAGAGTTGCAATTCTCTCACTTTAAATGAAAAGCTAGAAATGATTAAGCTTAGTGAGGAAGAATTGTTGAAAGTTGAGATAGACCGAAAACTAGACCTTTTACCAAACAGCCAAGTTTTGAATGCAAGTGAAAACTTCTTGTAGGAAATTAAAAGTACTACTATAGTGAACATAGGATGGAGAAGACAATGGCATCCCACTCCAGTACTCTTGCCTGGAAACTCCCATGGATGGAGGAGCCTGGTAGGCTGCAGTCCATGGGGTCGCTGAGTCAGACACAACTGAACGACTTCACTTTCACTTTTCACTTTCATGCATTGGAGAAGGAAATGGCAACCCACTCTAGTGTTCTTGCCTGGAGAATCCCAGGGATGACGGAGCCCGTCTGCGGGGTCGCACAGAGTAGGATACGACTGAAGCGACTTAGCAGCAGCAGCAGTGAACATAGGAATGATGTGAAAGTAAAACAGTCTTATTGCTGATAAGGAGAAAGTCTGAGTGGTCTGGATAAAAGATCAGATCACAGCATAACCTTAAACCCTAGCCTTATCAAGAGCAAGACCCTAACTCTCTTCAAGTCTGTGAGGCCTAAAAGAAATGAAGTAGCTGCAGAAGAAAAGTAGGAAGTTAACAGAGGTTCTCTCATGAGCTATAAGTAAAGAAGCTGTCTCTTTAACACAAAAGTGCAAGGTGAAGCAGGAAATCCTGCTTGTATTAATAGAAACTGCAATAAGTTATACAGAAAACCTCACTAAGATCATTAATGAAGGTGGCTATACTAAACAATTGATTTTCAGTGTAGACAGAAAAGCCTTATATGGGAAGAAGATGTCATCTATGATTTTAATAGCTAGACAGGAAAAGTCAGTGACTGGCTGCAAATCTTCAAAAGATCTACTGGCTCTCTTGTTAAGGACTAATGCAGTTGGTGACTTTTAAGTTGAAGACAGTGATTATTTACCACTCAAAAAATCTAGGGCCTTTAAGAACTATGCTAAATCTACACTGTTTGTGTTCTATAGATGGAACAACAAAGCCTGGATGATGGCACTCCTGTCTGTAACATGGTTTACTGAATATATTAAGTGAACTATTGTGACCTACTGTTAAAGGAAAAACAAAAACAAAAACAATATCTTTCAAAGTGTTACCAATCAGTGCCAGGTCACCTAATCTGTTAACTGCCATAACCAAAAGCTCTGATGGAGATAGATGTACAATGAGATTCATGTTGTTTTCATGCCTGCAACACAGTATCCTCCTTTAGCTCATGGATCAAGGGGTGATTTCAAGTCCTATTATTTAAAAAATACATTTTCAAGGCTATAGCTGCCATAGACAGTCATTTTTCTGATGGATCTGGGCAAAATAAATTGAAAACCCCTGGAAAAGATTCACCATTCTATATGCCATTAAGAATATTTATGATTCATGGCTATAGGTCAGAAGATCAACAGGATGTGGAAGAAGTTGATTCTAACCCTCATGGGTGACTTGGAAGAGTTCAAGACTTCAGTGGGGGAAGTAACTACAGATATGGTGGAAATGGCATGAAAACTAGAATTTTAAGTGAAATCTGAAGATGTGACTGAATTGCTTCAATTTCATAATAAAATTTTAACAGATGATGAGTTGCTTCTTACGAATAGGTAAAGAAAGTGGTTTCTTGAGATGGAATCTAGTCCTGCTGAAGATGCTGTGAAGAATGCTGAAATGACAACAAAAGATTTAGAATAATACAAAAACTCAGTAGATAAAGGAGTGGCAGAGTTTGAGAAAATTGACTCCAATTTTCAAAGAAATTCTACTGTGGGTAAACGATTGTCAAACATCACTGCATGCTAAGAGGAATCATTTGTGAAAGGAAGAGTCAACTGATGTGGTAATTTTTGTTTTTGTCACATTTTAAGAAATTGCCACAGCCACCTGAATCTTCAGCAACCACAACCATGATCAGTCAGCAGCCATCAATATCCATGCAACACCCTCCACCAGCAAAAAGATTATGACTTGTCAAAGGCTCAGATGGTTAGCATTTTTTAGCAATAATTTTTTAAAATAAGGTACACACATTTTTTTTTTAGGTGTAACACTATTGCACATTTAATAGACTACACTGGAATGTAAACATAAACTTTATAAGCACTGAGAGACTAAAAATGTATGTGACTCACTTTATTGTGATATTTGGTTTATTCTTGTGGTCTGAAACTGTGCATGCAATATCTCCCCGGTATGCCTGTAATGTTTTGGAGAATCTTTTATTGACACCCAAGCAGCAGTTGCTATTTTCACTTTAGGTGATTTCAAAGTAACACCTGAATGGAATTCTTTTATTACAAAAGTAGAAACAAAGGAATGGAATTTTAAAAATAGGTATAATATTTACAGTACTTATTGATGTGTTGAACTATTTGGTAGATGTAAAACTGATTATAATGTTTTCAATTATATGAAACCTTTGTTTAATCACCAATATTCCCTTATTAAAGGACCAGAAAACTCATTAGACCCATGAGCAAATGAAAAGATAAATCAGAAACCTAACCTTGGTTCCAAATAGCTCTTCTTTCTTATAGTCTTCTGAGTTTCACCTTTGTCCTTTGCTATGCAGTTATCTTCTTTCTAGGGAATTAAATTTCTATACTAGATATGAAAATTCTCTCAGAGACTAGCTGCATTTACTTAAAGAAATTGATAGTACAAATGATTTTCTGAATATACTGCTCTAAAATTGTATTTCTATTACTCTCATCCTTTAATGTCTTTGGGAGCAAACTTTTGCCTGTGACATTTATTCTAACTACTTTTAGACATGATAACATCAGTGACTCNTGAACTGTGAGCTTAGAGGAGAAAGCTGAAGAACCCTCGGGTGTTACCAGTCATCACCTAAATGAGCTGAGGCTGGCTTGATGGTTTCCTTCCTTCCTCTCAACAAACATATACAGTAAGTAAAGTGAGCATGGATCCCACCCTCGAAGTGCTGAGACTATAATGGATAAGGCAGACAATAGGGAAAGTCAGTACACTGTACTGAATGTTTTGTTAGGGGACGTCCGTAACCTATGAACGCATGGCAGAGGCATTCATGCACACATCTGAAGGACAGGTACAATAAGTTCAAACCTCTCTGTTTCTCGTCTGCCAGACAGAGGTAAAGATGCCCACGCTGGAGTAATGTGTGCCGCCTGGAGAAGACAGGTGGAAGATGGAGAGCACTTTCTGGCTTAGGGTAGGCACTCAAGAGGTAAAGCTAATAATTTTATTATTTGTGGTTAAAGACCTGTTCTTAGACCTTCTCCCCATGTATGCCCCATGAGCCTTACATTTTACCTTCCAT
Source organism: Neotragus pygmaeus (assembly GCA_006410875.1). Classification (NCBI taxonomy): domain Eukaryota; kingdom Metazoa; phylum Chordata; class Mammalia; order Artiodactyla; family Bovidae; genus Neotragus; species Neotragus pygmaeus. The sequence continues at coordinate 392,603 of SJYV01022121.1, read as the reverse complement.
CACAAAGAGAGGCACGATTCCCTCCTGGTCACTCTTCCTCTGTTGACTCACTCTGCAGCTGAGCAGGTCTGCAAGCAAACCTGGAGAAGGAAATGGCACCCCACTCCAGTAATCTTGCCTGGAGAGTTCTGTGGACAGAGGAGCCTGGTGGGCTGCTGTCCATGTAGTCACACAGAGTCAGACACGACTGAAGCGACTTAGCATGCTTGCATGCATTGGAGAAGGAAATGGCACCCCACTCCAGTACTCTTGCCTGGAGGGTTCTGTGGACAGAGGAGCCTGGTGGGCTGCCGTCTATGGGGTCGCACAGAGTCAGACACGACTGAAGCAACTTAGCAGCAGCAGCAAACAAACCATCTCCATATTTTTTTCTGGTGAACAGCCCAGCTAAAGATTGGAAGCCCTGTCTTTGGGAATGGATTTGTGATTATAGACATATCAGAACCNAATCAATTGTAACATATTGGAGCCAAAGCACATTTTATTGTGCAAGTGACAATAAAAGTCCAAGATTTAAGAAAAACTTTAATGACAGTTGAGGATACATTTTTTTTGTCATAAATAGAGGTCAAGAGTCGCTAGGCTTGTTATAGGAAATATTTAGTTTACATCAAATAATTAAACACTAGAACCATAGACATAGCTATGCCTAACTTACTTGAAAATATCCAGTGGTGTACAGTAGAAAATTCCTATGGATTTGCAAAAACCTATTCATATTTCTTTCATTCCACATTCAGTGACCTTACATTACTTGCTTGAAATCAACCATGGTGGGAATATGTGCACCTCAGAAATCAGCAGATACCTCAAATAAGAGCTTTCTCTCCCCTGGAGAGCTTGTTATTAAATTTACTAGCACACACTGGTAATATCTTAAGAAATGAAGATTGAAATGTCTGACTTTTAAAGGCACAATTTAAAGTAAGTGCATTATGCTCGGTGAGAATCCAAAGTCTACTTTTTTTCTGTGTTTAAAAATTGTGGATGATGACATTCCTGAGTCCTACTTCCAATCTGCCATCACTTTAACATTTCCATTTTTCCTCACCTGAGGCCAAGATGCTCTGGAAACCAGGATACCTAAGTTTGAGGACCTAGTATCCACTCAGGCCTATAAGAATCATAACTCTTAGTAGTAGAAGTCCATTTCTGCCTGAAATTGCCTCAAATCCTTTTTAGATGGTTGGGTGAGAATCAAGAAAATTAAAGATCTGCTAAACCATCGAAACNGGATACCTAAGTTTGAGGACCTAGTATCCACTCAGGCCTATAAGAATCATAACTCTTAGTAGTAGAAGTCCATTTCTGCCTGAAATTGCCTCAAATCCTTTTTAGATGGTTGGGTGAGAATCAAGAAAATTAAAGATCTGCTAAACCATCAAAACCAAGAGTACCTTGATCCTTGTGAATGCTGTCTCATAATACCAACAATACAGTTAGGAGGTATGAAAGAAAGAGTTAACTCAGCAGGCTTTGGGTGCTCACTGAGTAGTAAAGGGTTAACTCGGTGGAATTAGGTAGCTCGAACTTTGAATATTCTAAAGAAAGGATTAACTCTTGACCAGGTCCTGAGAGATTATCTCAAAATCCTTGGAATATTCTGCATGATGAGAGTATATTTGTATAGCAGAGTCATGATCCATGCCTGAGAGTTTATTTTAACATCAAGCTTTATGATGGGGGGCCTTGGGCTATATTAGTTTGATCTTGGAGGGGTTATAGATTGAGTAACTCAGATGAGTCATGCTGGTGCTCCATGCCAGTAGTCCTTCATGCTAACCCTCCCAATCCCTGTGAACAGTCNACATCAAGCTTTATGATGGGGGGCCTTGGGCTATATTAGTTTGATCTTGGAGGGGTTATAGATTGAGTAACTCAGATGAGTCATGCTGGTGCTCCATGCCAGTAGTCCTTCATGCTAACCCTCCCAATCCCTGTGAACAGTCTCTGTCACAGCTCAGCTGAGCTTTCCTTCTTGGCAGGACTTCCCGTGTGTTGTCATAGGTCATTGTTGGGAGAATTAAACACTGTCCATGTTACTCCACTGGGAGAGGACAACTGTAAGCTTATGGCTGGTTTCTCCTGGACTGTGTCCTGTTTACCTTTTGCCCTTGCTGACTTTAATCTCTATCCTTTCACTGTAATAAATGGGAACTGTGAATTTCTGAGTTTCACAGGTCCTTCTAGTGAAGAATCAAATCTGAGCAGGAGTCTTGGGAAATCCTGACACAAGTAATCTTCAAGGGAAAGCCCAGAAGCCTGGAGTCCTTAAGTCTATTTCAGCCCTGTTAAAAATATAACTCGATGATTGGAGGCCATCTGCTCCCTTTGCTAGATTCCAGTTTATCTACATATTTTTAACCTTTGTGACTGCTAAGTTCAGTTCTATATCTGATATTCTGTGATTCTAAATATGCAATTTACCTATTATTTCTATCTAGGACTTGAAAGTCAGTAACACATTCACGTCCTGGATCTTTAAAAGTAAAAAGCATGTGAGAATACTTTATCGCCAATAGTAAATCTAGTCTATTTTTGATTTTTTTTTTTTTGAGTGGAGGTCTCCCTCTGACAATCTACTATAAAGGTGGCACTACTTAAGAAATCAACAAAATCACAAAAAATAAACTCATATACATATCCCTGGACTTCCCCAGCAGCTCAGTGGTAAAGAATCTGTGCTGCCNATTTTTTTTTTTTTGAGTGGAGGTCTCCCTCTGACAATCTACTATAAAGGTGGCACTACTTAAGAAATCAACAAAATCACAAAAAATAAACTCATATACATATCCCTGGACTTCCCCAGCAGCTCAGTGGTAAAGAATCTGTGCTGCCAATGCAGGAGATGCAAGTTTGATTCCAGGGTTAGGAAGATCCCCTGGAGAAGGAAATGATAACCCACTCTGGTATTCTTGCCTGGGAAATCCCATGGACAGAGGAGCCTGGCAGGCTATAGTCCATGGGGTTAAGAAAGAGTCAGACATGCCTTAGTGACTAAAAATGACAACAATATATGTTTTGGGCACTCTGGACAATAGATCCTTTTACATGAAATTATATTCTTCATTGTAATTACTGGGAACCATAAATTTTAAAATATTATTTGTCTAAACAGAAAGTATATAAAGTTGTCAATGGATTGAAAAATGGCTTCCAGCAAAACTTCAAAAATCTCAAAACACATTTATTAACATCAGAAGCTAAACCATGTGAAATTAATTCTACTCATTGCTCTTATGAAAATATCATACATTTCAAGTTAGGATTTCTTGGAGCTTCACTGATTTAACTATATTTTTGAGTAATTTTAAAAATATAGCAGTCTAGTTTGGACTTTTTTTTCCCTCCTAAATAATTCTGGGGACAGTCCTAATCATAATTAACAATTTAAATTTTAAGTCAAGAAGGAGTATGGAATGAAGTGAAGCCTAGTATAGACTATATTATTCAGCCTTTAAATGTATCTCACCCATCTTTTGAGGGACTTCTGATAGGGATAAAGAAAGATATCTAGGTGCCCTTCCCTTTTTTTAAGATAAAGAAATAGAGAAATACATCTTTGCTTTACAAATACCAGAAGAAACAGGGAGTTTCCCATATTATTTTATTTGGAAAGAATATAACATGAAACCTATCCTCTTAAAATATTTAAGAGTGTGTGCATGCATGCTCAGTCACTTCAGTTGTGTCTGACTCTGTGCAATGCTATGGATTGTAGCCTGCCAAGCTCCTCGGTCCATGGGATTCTCTAAGGCAAGAATACTGGAGTGGGTTGCCATGCCCTCCTCCAGGGGATCTTCTGGACCCAGGGATTGAACCCATGGTGTCTCCTGCATCTTCTGCATCACAGACAGATTCTTTACCACAGCACCACTTGTGAAGCCCATATTTAAGTATACAATATTTTATTGAAGACTTATAGGTACAATGTTTTACAACAGATCTCTAGATCTTGTTCATCTTGCTTGACTAAACTGCATACACCTTGGTTAGGAACTACCTGTTTCTCCTCAACCTCCAGCCACTGGTGACCACCATCCCACTCTATGATTCTATAAATATGACACTTTTAGATATCTCATAAAAGTGGGATCGTGCAGTATTAATATTTCTACAATTGGCTTATTTCTCTTAGCATAATGCCTTCAGTTTTCATGCATGCAGTTGAATTTTGTAGGATCCCCTTTTTTTTAAGACCAAATATTATTTCATTGTTTGTACAGTTGAACCTTGAGTAACTTAGGGGTTAGGGTCACTGACCACCTGTGCAACTGAAAATCTGAATACAGCTTTACAGTTAGCCCCTGACATCTGCAATGTGGTTCTGTAGCTAAGGATTCAACCAATCACCAACCATTTAATACTGCAGTAAGTATCTACTGAAAAAAAAATTCTTGTATAACTGGACCTTATATATAGTTTAAACAACTGTATATACAGCGGTTTCTTTATCCATCATCCTTCAATGGACATTTAAGCTGTTTTCATATGTTGGCAATGAACATGGGAGTACAGCCATACTGTTTTCCATAGAGGCTATACCATTTACATTTCCACCAACAGTGTAAAAGGGTTCCAATTTCTTCTTACTCAAATATTTGTGGTGTTTGGGGATTTTTTCACTTTTACTGATATACAATTTACATATATCACTGTAAGTTTAAGGTGTATATTGTAATGATTTGACTTTACATTGTGAAATAACTGTATACAACATCCATCATCTCATAAATACAACAAAAAGGAAAAAAAAATTTCCTTGTGATAAGAACTCTTAGGATTTACTCTTAACTTGCATGTATATTATACAGCAGTGTTAACTATAGTCATCATGTTGTACATTACATACCTAGTATTTATATACCTGATCCAACCAGTCCATTCTGATGATCAACCCTGGGATTTCTTTGGAAGGAATGATGCTAAAGCTGAAACTCCAGTACTTTGGCCACCTCATGCGAAGAGTTGACTCATTGGAAAAGACTCTGATGCTGGGAGGGATTGGGGGCAGGAGGAGAAGGGGACAACCGAGGATGAGATGGCTGGATGGCATCACTGACTCGATGGACGCAAGTCTGAGTGAACTCCGGGAGTTGGTGACGGACAGGGAGGCCTGGCGTGCTGCAATTCATGGGGTTGCAAAGAGTCGGACATGACTGAACGACTGAACTGAACTGAGCTGATTTATATACCTTAAACCTGGAAGGCTTTCCTTTTTTTATATTGAAGTATAATTGCTTTGTGATGTTGTGTTAGTTTCTGGTATACAACAGTGAATCAGTTTATATGTATACATGTATCCTCTCCCTCTTGAGCCCCCCTCACACCTGCCAACCCTATCCCACTGCTCATCACAGAGTACCAAACTGAGCTTCCTGTGCTATACAGCAGCTTCACATTAGCTATCTGTTTTACACACATGGTACTGTATGTATGTCAATCTTGCTCCCCCAGTTCATCCCACCCTCCACTTCCCCTTCACCTCACCATGTCCACAGGTCCATTCTTTACATCTGTGTCTCTATTCCTACCCTGTAAATAGGTTCATATGTACCATTTTTCTAGATTCCATATATATGCATTACTATATGATATTTGTTTTTCTCTTCCTGACCTAATTCACTCTGTATAACAGACTCTAGTGCATCCACATCACTCCAAATGACCAATTTCATTTCATTTTAGTCTGAGTAATAGTCCATTGAATATATGTATCACATCTTTATCCATTCATCTGTTGATGGACATTTAGGTTACTTCCATGTCCTGGCTATTGTAAGTAATCTGCAATGAACATGTGTATTATTGAATTACGGTTTTCTCAGGGTATATATCCAGTAGTGGGATTGCTGGGTCATATAGCAATTCTATCTTTACTTTTTTAAGGAACCACCATACTGTTCTCCATAGTGGCTGTATCAATTTACATTCCCACCAACAGTGCAAGAGGTTTCTGTTTTCTCCACACCCTCTCCAGCATTTATTGTTTGAAGATTTTGTGATGATAGCCATTCTTGCAGATGTGAGGTGGAGGTGGTACCTCATTGTATGGAAGGTTGTGGTGGCTCAGTGGTAAAGAATCCACCTGCTAATGCAGGAGAAGCAAATTTGATCCCTGGGTGAGGAAGAGCCCCTGGAGAAGCAAATGGCAACCCACTCAAGTATTCTTGCTTGGAGGATCACATGAACAGAGTATCCTGGCAGGCTAGAGTCCATGGGGTTGCAAAGAGCCAGACATGACTGAATGAGTGTGCATGCTCATGGAAGATTGTACCTTTTGATTACCTTCTTCCATTCCTATCCCCATCCTCTGGTAAGCCCAATTCTAATCTTTTTTTTTTTTTCTTCTCCCTAAAGACTCCACATATAACTGAGATCATACTGTGTTTGTCTTTCTCTGTATGACTTGTTTCGCTTAGTATAATGCCTTTTCGGTTGATATATATTGTCAAAAATGGTAGGATTTCCACATTTTTAAGGTTAAATAATATTCTTGTGTCTGTGTGTGCATGTGTATATATCTTCTTAATTCATTCATCTGTTGCTGGGCACAGGTTGCTTCCATATCTTGGCTATGGAAATTATGCTGCAAGGAACATAGGAGTGCCTATATCTCCTTGAATTTGTATTTTCATTTCTTCTGATATATATCCAGGAGGTGAATATATGATCCATATGCTGGCTCATATGGTGGTTCTATTTTTAATTTTTTTATATTTTTTCCATAGTGACTGTACCAATGAATAATCTCACCAACAATGCAAAATATGTCCTTTTATCTAAATCCATACCAGTGTCTGTTATCTTGTCTTTTTGATCATGGCCACTGTAACAGGTGTAAAATGATATCTCATTTTGGCTTTGATTTGCATTTCTCTAATGATTAGTGCAAAATTCAGACTTAAATTGAAGAAAGGAGGGGAAACCACTAGATCATTCAGGTATGGCCTAAATCAAATCTCTTATGATTATACAGTGGAAGTAACAAATAGATTCAATGGATTATCTTATACAGTACCTGAAGAACTATGGACAGAGGTCCATGACACTGTACAGGAGGCAGTGATCAAGACCATCCCCAAGAAAAAGCAATTCAAAAAGGCAAAATGCTTGTCTGAAAAGGCCTTATAAATAGCTGAGAAAAGAGAAGTGAAAAGCAAAGGAGAAAAGGAAAGCTATATCCATTTGAATGCAGAATTTCAAAGAATAGCAATGAGACACAAGAAAATCTTCCTCAATGATCAATGCAAAGAAATAGAGGAAAACAATAGAACATGAAAGACTAGAGATCACTTCAAGAAAATTAGAGATACCAAAGGAACATTTCATGCAAAGATGGGCACAATAAAGGACAGAAATGGTATGGACCTAACAGAAGCAGAAGAGATCAAGAAGAGGTGACAATAATACACAGAAGAACTATACAAAAAAGATCTTCATGACCCAGATAATAACGATGGTGTGATCACTCACCTAGAGCCAGACATCCTGGAATGTGAAGTCAAGTGGGCCTTAGGAAGCATCACTATGAACAAAGCTAGTGGAGGTGATGGAATTCCAGTTGAGCTATTTCAAATCCTGAAAGATGATGCTGTGAAAGTGCTGCACTCAATATGCCAGCAAATTTGGAAAACTCAGCAGTGGCCACAGGACTGGAAAAGGTCAGTTTTCATTCCAATCCCAAAGAAAGGCAATGCCAAAGAATGCTCAAACTACCGCACAATTGCACTCATCTCACATGCTAGTAAAGTAATGCTCAAAATTCTCCAAGCCAGGCTTCAGCAATACGTGAACCGTGAACTCCCTGATGTTCAAGCTGGTTTTAGAAAAGGCAGAGGAACCAGAGATCAAATTGCCAACATCCGCTGGATCATGGAAAAAGCAAGAGAGTTCCAGAAAAACATCTATTTCTGCTTTATTGACTATGCCAAAGCCTTTGACTGTGTGGATCACAATAAACTGTGGAAAATTCTGAAAGAGATGGGAATACCAGACCACCTGACCTGCCTCCTGAAAAATGTGCATGCAGGTCAAACAGCAACAGTTAGACCCGGACGTGGAACAATAGGCTGGTTCCAAATCGGGAAAGGAGTATGTCAAGGCTGTATGTTGTCACCCTGCTTATTTAACTTATATGCAGAGTGAAGGAAAGCTACCGGGCTCAAAATAGCTTAGAGTTAAAACTCCCCTCAGGGTCCTCCCCACCATTCTATACAGAATAAATAACCTTTCCCCCTCAAAGAAAGGAATGAGCATTAAGATTGATTACGTTTAGCTCCCAACTGGTCCCAGTCTCTGGCTTGCCTCAGGAATTCCTTGCCCCAGTTGTTACAAGCTAACTAATCAAAATAATCTTGAGGAAAAACAGACCCCCTCAAAACAATGTATCTCCACATATATATGTTTTCTATATATACCTACTTTTTTCTTGACTTAGGGCAGCAGCTCACTGGCCTGACTACTCACCCTTCTCACCTCAATAAAGGTGATCTGTTCATGTAGAGTATCAGTCTGTTTATTTCTCTGAACCGAACCTTCTCTAGTTCCTTTACCTTACACAGAGTACACCATGAGAAATACCAGGCTGGATGAAGCAGATGCTGGAAATAAGATTTCTGGGAGAAATATCAATAACCTCAGATACACCATCCTTATGGCAGAAAGTGAAGAACTAAAGAGCCTCTTGATGAAAGTGAAAGAGGAGAGTGAAANGGTTCGATCCCTGGGTCAGGAAGATCCCCTGGAGAAGGAAATAGCAACCCACTCCAGTACTCTTGCCTGGAGAATCCCATGGAGGGAGGAGCCTGGTGGGCTACAGTCCATGGGGTCGCAAAGAGTTGGACACGACTGAGCAACTTCACTTTTGTACGGAGTGTGTTTACTTCCTGAAAGTGGGTTTCATTGGGTTCTTATGTTTATATCATATGGATTATTACTACTGTTCATTGCTCCATGGAACCTATCTCAGAGATGGGCTCACTTATGTTTGTTTGTAGTTTGGCCACCAATCCCTTACCCAGTTAATTTTGTTTTAGAAAGAAGTGATGGTTTCACTGGATACCCATAGGGCAGAGTAACATCTTTATGCAGTGGAAACATCTTGGAACTTCTAGCCTTAGAAGGAAGCCATAGTTCTGGCAGCCACTTAATATCGACAGGCTCCATTATATATATATTTCATTTAATCCTTATAGCAACCCTATAAGAAAATTATCCTTAATCTCATGTTTTAGATCAAGAAACTAAATTTTAAAGCCAGATTACTTAAATTCATGCAAATAGACATTTTAATACAGGATTTTCTGATTTCCAAAGTGTTGGGCTTTTCCCATTATGCTCTACTGATTGTAATAGATATTACTATTCTTTTCAAATTTCCTTGTTGAAATTATTATACAGATGAATATGCGTTTATTTTAAAATGGAAATACAACATACAATAGTTGAAATAACAAAAATAAGAAAAAAAATCTATGCAATGTAAGTTATATTATGTAGTTATATCTATTATGAGATTACCTTAAGATGGGAATTTGGCTCAAAATTTTGGGTTAAATGGTTACACCTAGTTACCTTGACTTAAAGGCAACTTGCAATGAAAAGCAATATTCTGCTTTAGGTAGAGCCTTGAGTAAAAAGATTCTTGAAGATTTAGAAGAGTCCTGAGTGAAAAAGATTCTTGATAAATGAATTATCATTAATTTTGTTCATGATAATTAGNCAGTCCTGAATGTTCATTGGAAGGACTGATGCTGAAGCTGAAACTCCAATACTTTGGCCATCTGATTTGAAGAACTGATTCATTGGAAAAGACCCTGATGCTGGGAAAGACTGAAGGCAGGAGAAGAAGGGGACAACAGAGGAAGAGATGGTTGGATGGCATCACTGACTTGATGGACATGAGTTTGAGCAAGCTCTGGGAGCTGGTAATGGACAGGGAGGCCTGGCATGCTACAGTCCATGGGGTTGCAAAGAGTTGGACATGAGTGAGTGACTGAACTGAACAGAATGACTAGTGAGGCTGAGCCTCTTTCAAGTACCTATTGATCATTTATTTCCTTTTTTAGGAAAACAGTTTGGATACTCTGAGTAGAAAAATGTTATTCAGGTCCATTGTTCATTTTCACCAAATATCTAGGTAAAATTGCATGAGTTCTTGCTAGTTTATATATTTGAGGAGGATTAGCATTAAATTCTCTTTAAACGTTTCATAAAATTCAACAATGAAGCCTTTTGGTTCTAGATAATCTTTGCTGGGAAATATTTGATTGCCAAATCAATCTCTCTTCTAGTAACTGGTCTATTCAGATTTTCTATTATTCCTTATTTGGTTTTGGTAATTCATAAGTTTCTAAAAGATATTCCATTTTCTAGCTTGCCGAGAGAACAAACTTAGTTTATTTAAACTTTTCTATTGTTTTCCTGATTTCTATTTCATTTATTCTGCTCTAATTTTTTTTATTTCCTTCCTTTTGCTGACTTTGGTTTCAGCTTGTTCTTTGGTCCTTTAATTTTTGAGAATAACTATATTGATTGAGGTGATAGTTCATTATGGATATGATTTGTATTTTCCCGATGATTAGTGACATTGAGCAATTTTTTATATGGCCATTTTTAAACTTTTCTTTGCAGAAAATGTATATTTGTCTTTATGCTGTTTTTAAATTGGGTTATTAGGGATTTTGAAAACTGTTAAGTTATAGGAACTCCTTATATATTTTAGGCATTAACCCCTCATGAGATATATAGTTTGCAATAGTTTTTCCCATTCTGCAGGCTGCCTTTTACTTTGTGCTAATTTCCTTTTCTGTGCAGGGGCTCTTTAATCTGATGTAGTCCCACTTTTCTTTTTATTGCCTGTGTTTTTTGTGTCATATCCATCAAATCTTTTCAAGACCTGTAATATCATTAAACTTTTTTTTCCTATGCTTTCTTCTATGAGGTTTAAAGTTCTAGGTCTTATATTTTAAATCTTAAATCGACTTTGATTTGATTTTTGTGTAAAGTGTTAAGACAAGGGTCCAGTTTATCTTTATTTGCATATTGTTATCCATTTTTCCAGCACCATTTGCTGAAGATTGCTCTTTCCCCATTGTGTGTTTCTGTGAAAGATCAGTTGATTTTATATGCATTGGATGCATGTGTTTATTTCTGAATTCTATAATCTGTTCTATTGGTCTATAAGTTTGATTTTATGGCAGTTCCATACTCTTCTGGTTATTTTAACCTCTCATTTTAATTTTAATATTTTTTTTCAATTTCTATAAAACTGTCACTGGGATTTTGATAGGGATTGCATTGAATCTGTAAATTGCTTTGGATAGTATGGACATTATAAGAACCTCAGGTTTTAGGGACTTCCCAGGTAGTCCAGTGGTTAAGACTCTCTGCTTCCACTGCAGGAGGCATGGGTTTGATCTCTGGTCAGGGAAGTTCTACATTCCAAAAAAGAATATCAGGTCTTCCAATCCATGAATATGAGAAATCTTTACATTTGTGTCTAGTTAATTTCTTTCACCAGTAATCTGTAGTGTTCGGTAAGTCTTTCCACCTCCTTAGTTAAGCTATTCCTAAGTATTTTATTCACTTTAGTGCTATTGTAAATGTAACTGTCTGCTAATTTCTTTTTGCATAGTTTATTTTTAGTGTGTAAGAATGCAACTGATTTTTGCATGTTGATTTTTTTAATCCTGAAAGGTCACTGAATTTATTTATTGATTCTAGTAGCTTTACAGAGCCTTTAGGGTTTCCTATATATCAGATCATATCATTTTAAAACAGTAACAGTTTTACTACTACCTTTATGATTTGTGTGCCCTTTATTTCTTTGGATATGCTCAGTGACTCAGTGATATCTGACTCTGCAACCTGATGGAGTGTACTCTGCCAAGCTCCTCTGTCCATGGAATTTTCACAGCAAGAATACTGGAGTGGGTTGCCATTTCCTACTCCAGGGGATCTTCCTGACCCAGGGATCAAACCCACATATGCTGCATCTCCTACATTGGCAGGTGGATTCTTTACCAGTGGCCCTCTTTATCTTATCTAATTGCTCTGAAGAGGGCTTCCAGTACTATGTTAAATAAAAGTGGTGACAATGTACATCATTGCCTTGTTCCCGGTTTTACAGGAAAAGCTTTCAGTTATTCCCTGCTGAATATAATGTTACCTGTTGTTTTTTAAAATTTGGTCTTTATAAAATTGGGAAAATATTCTTCTATTTCTGGTTTTCGAGTTTTTATAATGAAAGGGCGTTGAATTTTGCTAAATAGGGTTTTTTTGCATTTACTGAAACAATCATGTGATTTTTATTCTTCATTCTATTAATATAGTATATCTCATTACTAGATATTCATATATTCAACTATTCTTGTCTCCCAGCTGTAAGTCCCACTTGGTTAAGTTGTATGATCCTTTTAACATGCTATTGGATTCTGGTTCCTGAATTTTTTGAAGATTTTTTTCATCTATATTCATCAGGGATATGGTGTGCACTTTTTTTTTTTGTGATGTTTTGTCTGGCTTCAGTATCAGGATTATGTCAGTCACGTAAGTTTATCAGTGTTCTCTTTAATTTCTTCAGAGTAGTTTTGAAGGACTTATGTTCATTATTCTTTAAATGTTTTATACAATTCACCAATGAAGCCATCCAGTTCTCAGCTTTACTTTGAGTGGTTTTGGTAACTTATTTAATCTCCATATTAGCTATGAGTTTTTCAGACTTTCTATTCCTCCCCAGGTTAGACTAACTAGTTTTTATGTTTTTAGGACTGTATCCATTTCACCTAGGCTTTGTTTTGTTGGTATATAATTGTTCACAGCAGTCTTTTATGACTCTTATTTTCATAGCATCACTCTATTTTTATTTTTGACTTAAGTCTTCTTTGTATTTTTTAACCTAAGGGTTGGCCAGTTTTATCTTTGAAAAAAACTTTTTTTAGTTTATTTTTATTTCTGCTCTAATATTATTTTCTCCTTTCTGCTAATTTTGCATTTAGGTTGCTCTTTTCCTCTAGTTCCTGAGATATAATGTTAGGTTGTTAATTTGAGTTGTTTCTTCTGTTATTAGTGTAGATGTTTATCCCTATGAACTTTCTTCTTAGTTCTGCTTTTGCTATATACTGTAAGTTTTGGTATATTTTTTTGTCACTGTTTTTTATATCTTAAGGTATTTTCTAGGTTTGTTTTTTTTTAATCTCTTCTTTGGCCCAATGACTGTTTAAGAGTGTATTATTTAAGTTCCACACCTATGTGAATTCCACACATTTTTACTTCTGCATTGATTTCTAAATTTCATTTCATTATGATCAGAAATAGTGTTATAATTTCAATTTTCTTAACTTTTAAAACTTGTTTTATGGTCTAACTTGTGATCTGTTCAGAGAAAGAGATGTGTGCTTAAGTAGATTTGTGAACTCTCATGCTATTGAATGGAACATTCTATAAATATCTTATAGGTACACTTGGTCTATAATGTTATTCAAGTCCTTTGTTTCTTTATTGATAATCTGTCTGGATCTTCTCTTCATTATTGAAAGGAGTACTGAAGTCTACTGTTATTTTATTGCTATATATCTCTTCCTTCATATCTATTTTTGCCTGACATATATTTATGCGCTAATTATATTGGTTGCACATATAATTATAATTGCTTTATCTTCCTGGAGAATTGACTCCTTTAGTTCTATATAATATCCTACTTTTTCTCTTGTTTCAGTTTTGAACTCTAAACTCTATTTCGTATGATATACATACAGTCATCACTTCATTCTTCAGGATACCGTTTGCATGGGAAATCTTTTCCATTTCTTCACTTTCAGTTATGTGTGTTCTTTAAGGTAAGTTTCTTGCAGAAAGCATAGTTGGGTCTCATTTTTGCTTGTTTGTTTGATTTCTTTAATCCATTAATCCACTCTCTGTCTTCATGGACCAACCTTATATAGAGAAAGTTCCTTACCAGTCATTCCAGCCTGAGATTCTGAGGGCCTCTGCTTACTCTTTCACACACTATGGAGGAGTAGGCAACTGTTGTATGGTCCACTTATTGTGTGCTGAGCCAGGGGACAGGATCAGTGGCATCTGCCATCCTAAGCTGCTGCCTTTCCCCTGGGCAGCTACAATGTGCTGGATATGTCAGAACTCCAAGACTGGCAATTCAGATGCCAGACCTCTGAAGAGTCCCCTCAGAAATGTTTGGGGGCACTGAACATGTGAGCCTTAGGTGATGCTGGGAGCTAGGAGGGGTCTCTCCTTGATCATATGGCACTGTGTCAGGGCAAGTGTCACCAAGGTGTCTCAAATCTCCTACCAGATTCAGCAAGTCTAGTTTTGCAGTCTCCCAGGATTTGGAGCCTTTCAATTATTTTTCTTATATATCAGGAAAGGAATTTGTTCACGAATTGTAGCTAAATCAGTATGATTATGGGGGGAAAGATGGTGCTTTCCTATGCCATCATCTTGCTGACATTACTCCTGATATTTCAAAATATGGTAAACTGTTGATAACATTCCGCTGCAGGACAGAACTCCTGAAAATTTACATTTAAAAGTGGCTATTAATGGCAGAGTAATACTCCATTGTGTATATATGCCACAGCTTGCTTATCCATTCATCTGTTGATGGACATCTAGGTTGTTTCCATGTCCTGGCTATTATAAACAGTGCTGCGATGAACATTGGGGTACATGTGTCTCTTTCAATTCTGGTTTCCTTGGTGTGTATGCCCAGCAGTGGGATTGCTGGGTCATAAGGCAGTT
>SJYV01022121.1:341687-365109 GCA_006410875.1 Neotragus pygmaeus | reverse complement strand
GAAAATTCTTAGAGATGGAAATACCAGACCACCTTACCTGTCTCCTGAGAAACATCCTATATGCAGGTAAAGAAGCAACAGTTTGAACTGGACATGGAACAATGGACTGATTCAAAATTGGGAAAGGGGTATGACAAGGCTGTATATTGTCACCCTATTTATTTAACTTATATGCAGAGTATCATGTGAAATGCTGAGCTGGATGAAGCACAAGCTGGAATCAAGATTGCTGGGAGAAATATCAATAACCTTAGATATGCAGATGACACCACTCTTACAGCAGAAAGTGAAGATCTAAAGAGCCTCTTGATGAAAGTGAAAGAGGAGTGTGAAAAAGTTGACTTAAAACTTAACATTAAGAAAACTAAGATCATGGCATCTGGTCCCATCGCTTCATGGCAAACAGATGGGGAAATAATGGAAAGAGTGAGAGACTTTATTTTGGGGGGACTCCAGAATCACTGCAGATGGTGACTGCAGCCATGAAATTAAAAGGTGCTTGCTCCTTGGGAGAAAAGCTATGACAAACCTAGAGAGCATATTAAACAGCAGAGACATTGTCAACAAAGATTCAAGCAGTCAAAGCTATGATTTTTTCCAGTAGTCATGTATGGATGTGAGAGTTGGACTATAAAGAAAGTTGAGTGCCAAAGAATTGTTCGAGAAGATTCTTGAGAGGACTGCAAGGAGATCCAACCAGTGCTTTCTAAAGGAAATCAGACCTGAATATTCATTGGAAGGACTGATGCTGAAGCTGAAACTCCAATACTTCGGCCACCTGATACAAAAAACCAACTCACTGGAAAGACCTTGATGCTGGGAAAGATTGAAGGCAGGAGAAGGAGACAAGAGGATGAGATGGTTGGATGGCACCACCACTCACAATGGACGTGAGTTTGAGTAGGCTCCGGGAGTTGTTGATGGACAGGGAAGCCTGGCTTGCTGCAGTCCATCAAGTCACAAAGAGTCAAACACAACTGAGTGACTGAACTGACTCATTGACTCCTTGTTCCTGTGCTTAATCTACCCAAAGGAAAGAAATTCTTTTTCCCATAATTCTCACAGAGGAGATTGATGAGTTAGCATTGTCCCTGTAGAAGGCAACAGTTTCAATATTTCTTGGAAACTGGAATCTTGTGTGGGCTAATTACAATAATCTTAGTAATATAATCATTTGACAGTGAAATGAGTGTGTTTTGTTCTTTATCCACGTGCCTACAACTACTACTATTGCTCATGTGCCCTGGTAATAACAATATCATTCAAAAATTGTATTCATTACTGATAAATCCTAGGAGAGTCGGTGCAGAAGTTTATTTTTCATTGTATTTATTCTCTATGCTTTTATACCAAAGTACTCTTAGAACTGGCTCATTGGTTTGAAAATAGAACTGCATCTCAGCATCTGCCCTCATAATAATTACTTTGTATAGAGAAATACTTTTTAAGTACACCTGTATTTAACTCTCAGATGTTTGCAATATCTAATCCTCAATTTTTCCTGAACTGGGAATAGATCAGATGAGCAGATTACTTTAGCCATCTTAGCTTTTCAAAACTTATATTATTGGGCTCTTATTTATTGTTTTACTGTGTATAAGTCTGATCATTACTTGATAGTCTTAGCTCCCAACTGCCTACTTTTTAATGTACTCAAACAGAAAAATAACAATCATGCTAGAGTGGCAAAATTCCTGCAAGGGTCATAAAACAGAATATATTTTTTTAACATATCAATATTCAAGTAGGAATATATGTGCTGATGATCTCTGTTTTGATTATTTGTTCTGCCAAGTGTAGGTGAAGTCGCTCGGTCGTGTCCAACTCTGTGCGACCCTGTGGACTGTAGCTTACAGGCTCCTCCCTCCATGGGATTTTCCAGGCAGGAGTACTGGAGTGGGGTGCCATTGCCTTCTCCAGGAGATCTTCCTGACCCAGGGATTGAATGTGGATCTCCCGCATTGTAGGCAGAGGCTTTACCTTTACCGTCTGAGCCACTAAGGAAGTCCTTGTTCTGCCAGGACCCGGCTTAATTCCTATGTCCCTCAGAAGGCCAGTTTTTTCCTTCATCTTTTAGCTTTCTGGTTTTCATTTTTTAGTGTTGCCCTTTAAAGTTTCTAAAATTTGTGCTTGAAAGCTCTTAATCTCCTGATATTCCAACCTGACCAATCAGTGAAGAAAGGTTAAAAACCACACACACACTGAAATGCAAACAGATCCATTGAGAAGGTTTTCACTGTATATAGCCCGTCTTCACTTCCAGAAGGCTCTTTCTGAGAGCCCAGCTGCTTCATGCCACACCTGAAACCTCGGCATCTCAATATTCTTCCCAAATCAGTACAAACCTAAGCTTAGAATCTAACTGAGCAAGTCTGTCAAGTTACTATTACCTGCGCTAAAATCTTCGAAATTTAATTATCTCTGTCACGGGGACTATTGAGGCCTATCACAAATCCAGTTAGGGATAATAATAGCTTCTTTATTTTGACTGTTTACACCTTTTCATTACCATTGAGTTTTTAACTTACTATATATTGTGGAGGCCTGTCCTTTCTAGATCACTCTTCTATTGAGGATTTTTTTGAGGACACTGATGGTTTTCTGAATGGTTTCTTTAAAGATTTTTGTGCACCTGCCTTTCTGTATGTAAAGTGTGAAAACAATTCAGAGTTCTGGTTCTAGAGAAATGTTGATTAGGAAACAATGAACAGAGAGAGATCTCATTTTCAGGAATTTTATGTCAATAGTAATTCTACTGAAGTTGGTGCTTTTTTAAATCCCTTCAGAGTTATATAGACATCAACTGGAGATTCAGTATTTTTCAGGAGAGGCATCTCATTCTATGAAATAATTAAATTCATTTATCCAGCAAATGTTTACTGAGCATCTACTTTGTATTATTTTCTATGGAAAAACTGGAAAGATAATGGGGAGAAAACTTTGAGTTGCTGCGTTTTCTGAGATGACCATAGTTCATTGCAATGTCTGGTCAATGCTTCAAGGAACTCAACGGTTTCTGTCAAGGAGGGTATGCTGACAATCTGTGGTCAGGAAAGACTTCTTAAGGAATTAGGGGGAGAAGGCATTTACAGTTAGTGGGGTGAGATAACCATTCTAGGACCAGCGAAGAGCATATGCAAAGGTTCTGAAAGGAAGAAAGTGGCTCCTTATGAGACACACACACACAAAAGAAAAGCAATGATAAAATTCAAAAGTAGCCCAAACTGTTTTTTTCTGACTTAAATACCATTTTTAATAGAAAAAAAAAAAAAAAACATGAAAGGAAGAAACCTGTTAATTTTCATAAACTTTCAGTTATAGAATCAGATATTCATTCCTGAAAGCCTTGTAAATTCTGATTTAGTTCAAATGCTGAATCAAATTGATTTAGTAAACTCTATTTTATTTCAACATACTTTATTGCTTTGACTTACCTTGTTGTTAAAAGTGTATTTCAACTTCCACACTCAGCAGTCTGAAGTTGTTACTCTTAACAGCTTGTCATATAGTTCAATCTCTGGCAAACTAAAAGCTAAATCAATTTTATCTCTTTGTCCAAGAATCTGCCATCAAAATAAGGTGGGAAAATTCCAACTCCATATCCTCTCCTGTTCTATTTCCTTCTCTTTCATTATTTCCCACTAATAGTCTTGTCTGCCAGCTTTGCTTTTAGTTTTCACGCGATGTTTCTGCTACTGACTCTTTAGTTGCCCAGTTTGCTACTTAGGACTATGCTCTATGTATTAGCTTCTCACAATATTCTGAAGGGAAGGAATGTCTCCAATTACTTTTTTTTCCCCTGCTACTTAGCACAGTGCTTAGAACATGTTGGATATTTACTAGATACACTCATAACTTGTTTTTCAGAAATGTCAATGAGAACTCTTCCTTCTTTCCATTTTCTTTTGGGAGTGTTATTTAAAGGAGGCTCTGTGAAGGTAGGGATTTTTGATTTAGTCTCTGCATTATACCTACTCCTCAGAATAGTATCTGGCATATAAAATAGGCATTAAATAAATATTCAGTGGAGTAACATAATGTTCATATTTTCTAAAACATTGTATATGAATTCAGAAAACTTGAATATTGACTGTAGGGCAGCAAAATTTAATCAAATACTTAAGGGCAAAGCTAGAATGACATACAGTTTACTCTCAGATACTACTTTCCTGTTGTGTAGCTAACTCCATGTACAGTATAATTTTTCAGACTACTATACATACCTTACATAGTCAAGATTACTTTTGAAAAATGAAAATATACCTTAATAAATAATATTTTAATTCAAGATCAGAATGGTATGTGATCCTTAAGTAAATACTACATTTACTGATGATGTTGGCTGTGGTCCAAATGCAAAATATCATGGTTATTAAATATACTTGTTAGCATTTAATCTGCTAATTATTCTTTAAAGAAAAAGTCCTTGACATTTCAAGAGTTATTTCCAATCATTGCTGTTACAGTGTGTTATACTTCTTTTTATTGCAGAAAAAAATCAAATAAGGTTATGGTAGCAGAAATTAAATAAATATTAACATCTAAATAGAATAACTTCCTATTGAATAACAATCCTGCTGAGAAAAAGGCAGCCCAAGAATCTCTTTGACATGAGAATCACACACTTTTTTACATTGGGGAGGGGGCTATGAATGTTTAGAGCAACACAATGAGGGTGACCGTTACAGTGCATGACAGAGCGATTGATTAGCAAGAAGTTCTAGGCTGCTTAGTTCAAGCTCTCATCCTCAAGTCAGTGAAGCAGGAATAATTTCCTACAGAAGTCACATTCTGATATCTCAATTTTCTTCCTAGTTTTATAGTTGATATCAAATATGTTCTCCAGGCTAAGCTTAGATAAAAAATTTTTACAATTAAAAGGAATAAATTTCTAGTTTTAGAACCTTAACATGAGTCAATAGAAAATACTTCTGAGGGAGATATTAATCAATTGCAAATATAAAGAACTTTTTAATATTTTGATTCAAGCAAAATATACTATCAAAAATAAGACAACTGGACAATATGGACACTCAGTAAATCCTGATGATTTTAAGAAATTGTTGTTTCTGTTATACAAGTGTTATAATAACACTGTTGCTATGTTTTGAAACAGTCCATTTGTTTAGAGATTCACACTGACATAGTTACAGATACAATGATGTAGTATTTGGAGTTGGCTACACAATGGTAAAGGAAGGAGATAGGAGGCGTTAAATGCAGATATGAATGAAACAAGATTGGTGTTGAGGCAATAATTGTTGGAACTAAGTGATGGGTCCCTTGTGGTTCACTGTAGTGTTCTTTATTTTTTGCAAATGTTTTTAATTCTCTGCAATATTTAATACAAAAATGGAAGGAAAATTCTCTTTGATATGAAAGAGAAGGCTGAGTAAGAAGAGTACATCCTTCACTGCAAAGGTAAAGAGAAGTTAAATCCACCTACACCAAAGTGGATTCTCAACCTATGTTGCATATAACAACAAAACTACCATTCTGCAGTGTATGTTCTTGCATTTCTTCTGTAATTTTTTTCTGCCCAACTAGATATTTCGTTTATTGAAGAAAGCTACTTTCTTCTTAAAATGCTTTTGTATCTTCTACAGTATATATAAGCAACAACAATATACTTAGTACTGAAAATGTGCTGTTTAATATTTTTAACTAGGAAAAGTAAAATGAAAATTTCTCTGTGCAGTAACCACAATATTCATATTAAAATGCAAGAGAGTATCAGTAGGTGAATACATAAAGCAGATGAAAACTCAGGAAGGATTGTAGCAAATTACCCCAAGCCAGAAAGTGGTAAACAAAACAGAACAGATGAAAGCAGAGAAAGAGAATATTAAGTGNAACTTTCAGTTATAGAATCAGATATTCATTCCTGAAAGCCTTGTAAATTCTGATTTAGTTCAAATGCTGAATCAAATTGATTTAGTAAACTCTATTTTATTTCAACATACTTTATTGCTTTGACTTACCTTGTTGTTAAAAGTGTATTTCAACTTCCACACTCAGCAGTCTGAAGTTGTTACTCTTAACAGCTTGTCATATAGTTCAATCTCTGGCAAACTAAAAGCTAAATCAATTTTATCTCTTTGTCCAAGAATCTGCCATCAAAATAAGGTGGGAAAATTCCAACTCCATATCCTCTCCTGTTCTATTTCCTTCTCTTTCATTATTTCCCACTAATAGTCTTGTCTGCCAGCTTTGCTTTTAGTTTTCACGCGATGTTTCTGCTACTGACTCTTTAGTTGCCCAGTTTGCTACTTAGGACTATGCTCTATGTATTAGCTTCTCACAATATTCTGAAGGGAAGGAATGTCTCCAATTACTTTTTTTTCCCCTGCTACTTAGCACAGTGCTTAGAACATGTTGGATATTTACTAGATACACTCATAACTTGTTTTTCAGAAATGTCAATGAGAACTCTTCCTTCTTTCCATTTTCTTTTGGGAGTGTTATTTAAAGGAGGCTCTGTGAAGGTAGGGATTTTTGATTTAGTCTCTGCATTATACCTACTCCTCAGAATAGTATCTGGCATATAAAATAGGCATTAAATAAATATTCAGTGGAGTAACATAATGTTCATATTTTCTAAAACATTGTATATGAATTCAGAAAACTTGAATATTGACTGTAGGGCAGCAAAATTTAATCAAATACTTAAGGGCAAAGCTAGAATGACATACAGTTTACTCTCAGATACTACTTTCCTGTTGTGTAGCTAACTCCATGTACAGTATAATTTTTCAGACTACTATACATACCTTACATAGTCAAGATTACTTTTGAAAAATGAAAATATACCTTAATAAATAATATTTTAATTCAAGATCAGAATGGTATGTGATCCTTAAGTAAATACTACATTTACTGATGATGTTGGCTGTGGTCCAAATGCAAAATATCATGGTTATTAAATATACTTGTTAGCATTTAATCTGCTAATTATTCTTTAAAGAAAAAGTCCTTGACATTTCAAGAGTTATTTCCAATCATTGCTGTTACAGTGTGTTATACTTCTTTTTATTGCAGAAAAAAATCAAATAAGGTTATGGTAGCAGAAATTAAATAAATATTAACATCTAAATAGAATAACTTCCTATTGAATAACAATCCTGCTGAGAAAAAGGCAGCCCAAGAATCTCTTTGACATGAGAATCACACACTTTTTTACATTGGGGAGGGGGCTATGAATGTTTAGAGCAACACAATGAGGGTGACCGTTACAGTGCATGACAGAGCGATTGATTAGCAAGAAGTTCTAGGCTGCTTAGTTCAAGCTCTCATCCTCAAGTCAGTGAAGCAGGAATAATTTCCTACAGAAGTCACATTCTGATATCTCAATTTTCTTCCTAGTTTTATAGTTGATATCAAATATGTTCTCCAGGCTAAGCTTAGATAAAAAATTTTTACAATTAAAAGGAATAAATTTCTAGTTTTAGAACCTTAACATGAGTCAATAGAAAATACTTCTGAGGGAGATATTAATCAATTGCAAATATAAAGAACTTTTTAATATTTTGATTCAAGCAAAATATACTATCAAAAATAAGACAACTGGACAATATGGACACTCAGTAAATCCTGATGATTTTAAGAAATTGTTGTTTCTGTTATACAAGTGTTATAATAACACTGTTGCTATGTTTTGAAACAGTCCATTTGTTTAGAGATTCACACTGACATAGTTACAGATAAAATGATGTAGTATTTGGAGTTGGCTACACAATGGTAAAGGAAGGAGATAGGAGGCGTTAAATGCAGATATGAATGAAACAAGATTGGTGTTGAGGCAATAATTGTTGGAACTAAGTGATGGGTCCCTTGTGGTTCACTGTAGTGTTCTTTATTTTTTGCAAATGTTTTTAATTCTCTGCAATATTTAATACAAAAATGGAAGGAAAATTCTCTTTGATATGAAAGAGAAGGCTGAGTAAGAAGAGTACATCCTTCACTGCAAAGGTAAAGAGAAGTTAAATCCACCTACACCAAAGTGGATTCTCAACCTATGTTGCATATAACAACAAAACTACCATTCTGCAGTGTATGTTCTTGCATTTCTTCTGTAATTTTTTTCTGCCCAACTAGATATTTCGTTTATTGAAGAAAGCTACTTTCTTCTTAAAATGCTTTTGTATCTTCTACAGTATATATAAGCAACAACAATATACTTAGTACTGAAAATGTGCTGTTTAATATTTTTAACTAGGAAAAGTAAAATGAAAATTTCTCTGTGCAGTAACCACAATATTCATATTAAAATGCAAGAGAGTATCAGTAGGTGAATGCATAAAGCAGATGAAAACTCAGGAAGGATTGTAGCAAATTACCCCAAGCCAGAAAGTGGTAAACAAAACAGAACAGATGAAAGCAGAGAAAGAGAATATTAAGTGCAGGGCACCTAGAGATGCTGACAAAATACAACTGGAGAAATGGAAAAATTAAAACTAATTTCCACCACGTGCCAGGACTATTATCAAAAGTAGGCCTTAAGCAGCAAATAAAACAATTCCTGTTTTCATAGAACATTTTTTCCAGCTTCATCAAGGTATAATTGACAAAGTTATAATGTATTTAAAGAATAAAAAGTGACAACTTGATATATGTACACACTGTGAAAGGATTCTCCCCATCACGTTAACACACTCATCACCTCACATATATATCTCCTCCCACCGGGTGAAAGCACTTACGTTTTACTTTCTTAGCAAATTTCAATGCTACAACATAGTGTTATCACCTATAGTCACCACATTGTACATTAGATCCTCATACCTTACTCAACCTATAACATAGCTTGTACCCATTTGATAACCTCCTATTTTCCATACCTCTCCCCAGTCCCTGGCAATCACTTTTCTACTTTCAACTTCTATAAATTTGAGTTTTAAAAAAATTCCACATTTAAGTGATGCCATATTTATCATTCTTTAATTTATTGCACTTATCATAATGCCCTTCAGATTTACCATGTTACCACAAATGACAGGATTTTCTTCTATTTTAAGACTGAATAACATTCCGTGTGTGTGTGTATGCATGGAATATCACAGTATCTTGATCCTTTTATCCTAAGTGAAAACATTTAGGTAGTTTCAAATGTTGGCTATTGTGAATAATACTTCAAGGAACATTGGAGTGCAAATACCTCTTTGAGATAATTGCCTTGTTTACTTTGATATATACCCAGAATGGGACTGCTGGATAATATTGTAGTTCTGTTTTTAATTTCTTGAGGAACCTATATACTGTTTTTCACAGTGTCTGCACCAAATTACATTCCTTTCTTCATATCCTCATATCCTCAGCAGCATTTATCTCTTGTCTTTTTGATAAACACTATCCTAATTAGGTCTAAGGTACTATCTGATTGTGATTTTTGACTTGCATTGCCCTGGTGATTAATGATGGTGAAAACTTTTCATGTACCTATTGACCATTTTTATGTCTTCTTTGGAAAAACGTCTACTCAGATCCTAGCTCATTTTTCAATTAAGTTATTTTGGTTTTTTACTGTTGTATGCATTCTTCATATATTTCAGATAGTAACATCTTATCAGATATGTGGTTTGAAAATATTTCTTCTCTTTCCATAGTTTTCCTCCTTATTTTTAATTTCCCTGGCTGAGCATAGTTTGATGGTGTCCTACTTCTTTATTTTTGCTTTTGCCATCAAATTTTAAAACTTGCAAAAATTGATATTAAGGAGCTTATTGCCTATGTTTCCTTCTAGGAGTTTTACAATTTCAGGTCATACATTCAAGTCTTTAATCCACTGTGAGTTGGTTTTTGTCTATTGTGTAAGATAGGGGTCTGATTTCTTTCTTTTGTATGTGGCAGTCCAGCTTTCCCAACACCATTTATTGAAGAGACTATTCTTTACCCACTCTATATTCTTAGATCCTTTACANTACATTCAAGTCTTTAATCCACTGTGAGTTGGTTTTTGTCTATTGTGTAAGATAGGGGTCTGATTTCTTTCTTTTGTATGTGGCAGTCCAGCTTTCCCAACACCATTTATTGAAGAGACTATTCTTTACCCACTCTATATTCTTAGATCCTTTACAGAAACCACTGACCATTTAGGCATGGGTTGTTTCTGGACAGTCTATTCGGTTCTATTGATTGATGTGTTTTTATACCAATGCCACATTGTGTTGATCACTGTAGCTTTGTGATTTAGTTTGCAAACAGGAAATATTTTACCTCTAGCTTTGTTCTTATTCAAAATTGATTACTTTCAAGTGTCACATAACTAATGAGTTCAGGAGTTAGAATCAGTATGGTATTCATGATACCAATGACTTTCTCATTTCTGCTTTTAAGTTATTTCTCTTTGAGGGTGGCTTATTTGCCCATCTGCTTTCTTCTATATGAGCCTTGGGTGAGAGGGGCAATAGGAGCAAGGCTGAAAAAGTAGATCCAACCATAGAGGGGTCACACAAGCAAAAGCTTTTTTTTTTTAATAGTGGTGGTGCTGTGTTACTAGTGGAAGTATCTTTATTCATTTATGATGCTGCCCATTCACTGCACTCTTCTGTTAATTATCTGTGAGATTAGTCAGCTCTCAGTTTCTGATTCTTTGAATCCGGACTATTTTCCACAATCCCCTGTGTCCGCCCTTCTCAAGTAATTCCAATACCGTGCTGGGTCTGGCTCTTACCCCTCAGATTTTGCAAAGCACAGATTAGCCTTCTGTTTATAAAGTGGTGATAATGATCAATCCAGCAAATTCCTGGATAACGTACATTACAACAATGAAATTTCCTTCAGCAGAAGGAACTCCTGATGGGGACCAGGTAGTATGCAACAAGTAGGTAGCTTTTTGTGGTAACAGTTTATACTTTTTCCTGGCTTGGCTGGTTTAGAGAGCACATCATGCAAAGTCAATGAGATGCATCAGGTAAACTCTCTCCCTCTCTTTGAAGTGCAGCCCAGTAAGTCTTTGTGCTGCTTAGGGCAGTGGGTCAGTTTACTGGAGAGGGAGATGATGATGAAGAAAGAGGAGCTGGAGGACAAGGAGGGGAAAGAGTAAGGGCCAATTTTTTTTTTTAAACTAGAAGTGGGTTTTTGTTTTGTTTTTTTACTTTACAACGTTGTATTGGTTCCTCCATCTATCAACATGAATCTGTCACAGGTGTACACGTGTTCCCAATCCTGAACCCCCCTCCCACCTCCTTCCCCATACCATCCCTCTGGGTTATCCCAGTGCACCAGCCCCAAGNGTCAGTTCCCATCAGGTAGTGAAAGTATTAGAGTTTCAGCTTCAGCATCAGTCCTTCCAATGAATATTCAGGAATGATTTCCTTTAGGATGGACTGGTTGGATCTCCTTGCAGTCCAAGGGACTCTCAAGAGTTTTCTCCACCACCGCAGTTCAAAAGCAACTCAGCTTTCTTTATAGTCCAACTCTCACATCCATACGTGACTACTGGAAAAACTATAGCCTTGACTAGACAGACCTTTGTTGGCAAAGAAATGTTTCTGCTTTTTAATAAGCTGTCTAGGTTGGTCATAACTTTCCTTCCAAGGACTAAGTGTCCTTTAATTTCATGGCTGCAGTCACCATCTGCAATGATTTTGGAGCTCAAGAAAATAAAGTCTCTCACTGTTTCCATTGTTTCCTCATCTATTTGCCATGAAGTGTTGGGACCAGATGCTATGATCTTAGTTTTCTGAATGTTAAGCTTTAAGCCAACTTTTTCACTCTCCTCTTTCACTTTCATCAAGAGGCTCTTTAGTTCTTCTTCACTTTCTGCCATAAGGGGGGTGTCATCTGCATATTTGAGGTTATTGATATTTCTCCTGGCAATCTTGATTCCAGCTTGTGCTTCATCCAGCCCAGCATTTCTCACGGTGTACTCTTCATAATAAGTTAAATAAGCAGGGTGACAATATACAGCCTTGACATACTCCTTTCCCTATTTGGAACCAGTCTCTTGTTCCATGCATGGTTCTAACTGTTGCTTCTTGACCTGCATACAGATTTATCAGGAGGTAGGTCAAGTGGTCTGGTATTCCCATCCCTTTAACAATTTTCTGCAGTTTGCTGTGACTCACACAGTCAACAGCTGTGTCATAGTCAATAAAACAAAAGTAGATGTTTTTCTGGAACTCTCTTGCTTTTTCTATGACCCAGTGAATGTTGGCAATTTGATCTCTGGTTCCTCTGCCTTTTCTAAATCCAGCTTGAACATCTGGAAGTTCATGGTTCACATACTGTTGAAGTCTGGCTTGAAGAATTTTGAACATTTTTTGCTAGCGTGTGAGATGAGTGCATTTGTGCAGTAGTTTGAGCATTCTTTAGTTGGCATTGTCTTTCTTTGGGACTGGAATGAAAACTGATCTTTTCCAGTCCTGTGGCCACTGCTGCATTTTCCAGATTTGCTGGCATATTGAGTGCAGCACTTTCACAGTATNTAAGTTAGACATTTTTAAACAAATTTGTACATTAGCTTTTCCAATATGTAAACATTGCATTAATGAACGATAGAGGATCCAAAATGATTCTTCTTTCTCTTGTCCACCCCCAACAAAGTGATGATTAAGTGCCTCATTCCACTGACGTCCAAGTGTGAGTCTGGACATTGAAGTGACCCACATTTCTTCTTCATCACTACAATATGTCCATTATTTAGGAAGTTACCTACTTTACACAAGATAATGAGCTTCTCAGATATCTTTAATGTGTGGAACTGTATTGACAAGTAAGGAAAATTTAAATCCCATAGCTACTTTGAGTAAGAAAAATATAATATGGGTAAAAAGAAACTCAAAAACCGATGGGAAGACTGAAAGAACCAAGGAAGACAAAACAGTTTTGTGAAAATTTGATAAAGCAGAGAGTCAGAGATTCTACTACAANACAAGTAAGGAAAATTTAAATCCCATAGCTACTTTGAGTAAGAAAAATATAATATGGGTAAAAAGAAACTCAAAAACCGATGGGAAGACTGAAAGAACCAAGGAAGACAAAACAGTTTTGTGAAAATTTGATAAAGCAGAGAGTCAGAGATTCTACTACAAGAATTGACACGCTTGAAGTTCAAAAGAATCAATGTTAAAAATCTGTTTTGAAACTGCTGAAAATCAACATTTAGTTACCTAACTGGAGTAGCTTCCAGTATGTAATTTTTTCTCCATTTCTCAAGTTCTACATTTTGTGGTCTGATTGGACTGTTGTAACAAAAGGTTATAGATTGAACTGGAGTAGAAAATGGCAATCCACTTCACTGTTCTTGGCTGGAGAATCCCATGAACAGAGGGACTTGGCAAGCTGCAGTCTATGGGTTTGCAAAGAGTTAGACATGACTAAGTGACTGAACACACACATAGATCAGGTGCCTCAAGCAAAAGACATTTATTTTTCATAGTTTTGGGGGCTGGGAAATTCAAAATCAGTGTGCTGGTCATTTAAGTTCCTTATGAGAGCCCTCCCTGGCTTGCCTTCTCTATAGGTCCTTACATCCACAGAGAGAGAAATTTCTCTTTGTCTTCTTGCATATCCAACAATCCCATAATGATAACCACCTCATTATCAACCCTAATTGCCTCCCAAGGTTTCTATCTCCACATTTGATGTTAAAGCTCATAATATGGCATTTCAGAGATACCAATATACAGTCCATAGCACTGTGTTTCCAATTTAATATAATACTGCTGACCAGTAAAATCTAACCAGATTTCCTGTTGATGAGCAAGCATGGAAAATCCTTTTATCTGGCTTTTTACTCCTGAAGTAAGCTATTGGGTTGAATATTCTACAAATGTCAATTAGATCTTATTAGTTTATGGTGCTGTTGAGTTTTTCTGTATAATTCCTGGTTTTCTAATTGTTCTCCAACTTTTGTGAGAAGATTGCTGAAGTTTCCAACCATACTTATGGATTTGTCTATATCTCATTTCAGCTTTATCAATTTTTACTTCATGTATTTTATAGCTCTATTGTTTGGAACATATATTTTGAAATTGCCATACCTTCTAAGTGAATTTTAAATTTTATCATTATAAAATGTACCTCTCAGGATTTTTTGTTGTTGTTGTTGTTTTGGTCTAAAGCATTGTTTAACATAGCCACTACTACTTTCTTTTGATTAAGGTTCACATGGTTTCACTCTGACAATCTCTTGCCTTTTAAATTGTACATTTAAGCCATTTAAACCTAGTATAATTATTAATGTACTGGGGCTTAAGTCTACTTTTTAAAATTTTTCCTCTGTCCTCTTAGCTTTATATTTTTTCTGTCTTCCTTTACCTGACTCTATGATGGTTACTTGAAATTTTATTTTTATTTTATTTTACTTTACAAGACTGTATTGGTTTTGCCATATATTGACATGAATCTGACATGAGCTCCCAATCCTGCACCCCCCCCTTCCACGTCCCACTCCATATCATCTCTCTGGATCATCCCTGTGCACCAGCCCCAAGCATCCTGTATCCTGTATCGAACATAGANGGAACCAGTCTGTTGTTCCATGTCCAGTTCTAACTGTTGCCTCCTGGCTTGAATACAAATTTCTCTAGGGGCAGGTCAGGTGGTCTTGTATTCCCATCTCTTTCAGAATTTTCAGCAGTTTGTGGTGATCCACACAGTCAAAGGTTTTGGCCTAGTCATTAAGGCAGAAATAGATGTTTTTTCCAGAACTCTCTTGCTTTTTCAATGATCCAATGGATATTGGCTATTTGATCTCTGGTTCCTCTGCCTTTTCTAAAACTAGCTTATCCATCTCATAATACCAGTGGGCACATAAACTTGGAATAGAGAATTTATAGAACTCACATAGAGAAAGATATGGAAATAAATGTTTCTAGTAGATACAGATATGAACAGTTGCTTTTTTTAATTTTTTATGGTTTACTGAGGCATTTTCTTTTTTGATAGTTCAACACTACAGCTTCTCTTATTGAAGCTCAACAGTCTTTTTTTCCTTGATAGCAAAAGGCTAATTATAAGCTATCAAGAGCTTCTTTAATTTTATGGCACTGTTGATTTCTCCTTGTATAATAATTTTGTTGTTTATTAAGAGTGACTTACAAATATGTTTTGCCTTCAGAAATAACAGATTTGCTGACTTTGCTAAATATTCACTGCATAATACATTTCCAAATTTGCAAATCAAATATAACTTCTCAGTCATATTTGGAAATTTAATTGCATATTAAATTGTCACAAACTTGAGAAAATGTTTCCTATTATAGTGCTAGGAGTTAAGAGTTACATAGTTCTGAAAAGTTCCTAAGTGATAAACTGATGAGGTGGGTAAATTTGTTGTAAGTCAGGCTTGAGATCTCATTAGTAATGACTAGCGGAACAAAACTCTGAAAGAGGTAGCAAAGGCCCTGGATTCCTGAATAAAACTAACCCAAAGTTGGTGAGTTTAATGCTCAGCATTTTATTCTGTATCCTCACACTATTATACTCTTTTATTCTTTCCTTTTACCTTTTTATTTTCACATAATTTCAGACTGATTGAAGAGGTGAAAGAATAGTACAAAGAATTCCCTGTAATCTATATCCAAATTCCCCAAATGTTAATACTGTCACATTTACTTTTCTTTCCCTCTCCCTCTGTCTTAGGAGGTTGCCTAGACAGAAATAAAAAAAAAAAAAAAAATCACCCTTTTATATATCCTAGCACATACAATCCATTTGCCACCTGGAATGAGGGACTAACCCAAATCAGGCCCCTAGCCTCCTACAGAGAACTGGAGATCTGGCACAGTCTTCCTACAAGATCATAGTGTAAAGAACTGGGTCCTGGGTCTTAAAGCTAACAAGTGGCTTTTTAGCATCTGAAAGGTCTGTCCCTGCCTTCCACATAGAAGACACTGTTTCCAACTTCACCCTGGAAGCTCCTGGGGCTGTGAACCAACAATAAGTCAGAACAGCACAAAAGGTATTAGAGAAGTGTCTTCACACCTTGTAACACTGTTCATACTCCATGTGTAACCAATCTCACCAGTCTATAGTTTCTTTGTTAATGTGTTTCTTTTTAGAAAAATGAGCAGATAATCTGTATATTTTCCTATCTCCTTTTATTTCTTACAAAAAGAGAGTATACTAAAAATACTCTTTATTCCTTTGCTTTTTCACCTAATACTTATATCCTAAACATCAGTTTATATTGGTTTATAGGATCTTTCTCATCCTGTTTTTTTTTAAGGCAGATATGTAATACTCTATTGTGTGTCTGTACCAGTGTTTTCAACCTCTCTCCAATATAAGATAATATAGGAGATTGCAAACAATTACATATAGTGCTGTAATAAATGTACACATATTTTTTTATATTGTTGAGCATATTCTTAAGGTAAATTCCTAGAAATGGGGTTGCTGTATAAAGGGATAAACACATATGTATTAATAGTTCATTGAAGGTGAAGTTGTTAGTCACTCAGTCATGTCCATCTCTTTGCGATCCCATGGACTATATCCTGTCAGGCTCCTCAGCCCATGGAATTCTCCAGGCAAGAATACTGGAGTGGGTTGTCATTCCCTACTCCAGGGGATCTTCCAGATCCAGGGATTGAACCCAGGTCTCCAATGCAGAGAGATTCTTTACTAGCTAAGCCAGCAAGGAAGCCCAACAGTTCAATATTACCAAATTTTCCTCCATAGAGATTGTACAAATCTGAATCTTTCCCAGCAATATAAGAAAGTGCGTGCTTCCTTATTTTGTTGTTGTTCAGTCACTCAGTTGTGTCTGACTCTTTGAGACCCCATGGACTGCAGCACACCAGGCTTCTCCATCCTTCACCACCTCCTGGAGTTTGCTCAAACTCATGTCCATTGAATCAGTGATACCATCCAACCATCTCGTCCTCTGTCATCCCTTCTCCCCCTGCCTTCAATATTTCCTAGCATCAGCATCTTTTCTAATGAGTCAGTTCTTCGCATCAGGTGGCCAAAGCCAGGCATCAACAGTATGTGTTTCCGTATATTCTCTCCAAAATGAGTACTTTCGAAGGTTGAGCTGATTTAAAGTTTTGCCAATCTAATTAGTGAAAATAAAGAGAAAATTTTTATTAGGGTAGTTTCAGTTTTTATTTCTCTGGTATGGGCTTATAGGGATTCAAAGTACTTTCAAGCGTTAGGTGTCTAAAGTAGAATTTGATTAATGAAATAGTTAAAAGTAACCTTATCAGCAAGCAATTATGTATTATTTTCTACACTAAAAATCAAAACACGTGCTATTGTTTTGTCCTACAAACCTTTATCTGGATAGCATCTCATTCCCTGTATACTGTGTCTTCTTTGAGTTTGCTAATGATTTTTTTCTTCCTTTGTGAACATTATGTTAGGGAATTTCCCAGGTTGCTCAGTGGTAAAGAATCCACTTGCCAATACAGGAGACATACAAGATGCACATCCGATCCCTGGGTAGGGAAGATCCCCTGGAGTAGGAGCTAGCAACCCACTCCAGTACTTTTGCCTAGAAAATTCCATGTACAGAGGAACCTGGCAGGGGCTACAGTCCATGGGGGTCACAAAGAGTTGGACACGACTGAGCATGCACTGGCTACTATTTTTCTCTTCCTTTGTGAACATTGTACTCTATGTTAAAAGTTTTCCTGACAATCCATTCATTCTTAGTTCCACAGAACACTATTAGGAGCACATTGAGAAAAGCCACCACTTGTGTTTTTGATGTGTTATTTGAATCATAACTATCATATTATCCTAGCCCTTTTCCAGGTCATAGAGTTAATGGGAGAACCAGAATTTTTCCTGTTTGTTACCTGTTCTTTTGTCTAAAAAATTTTAATTACATTTAGAAAAAATAATTTCAATAGTTAACTTTTAATACTTTCCTGCGAGGCATCTTGTTAAATACTTCATATTTATGATCTTATATAAATCCTCACCATACCTCTCTAGTTTACTTTTAACATAGTATATTTATTTATCAAGGATCAGGAAAGTTAAAATACCCATACACAGCCTTTGAGAATCAAAGCTGAGATACCAGCAGAATGTTTTCCAACCTGGGAGTGAAGGATTAAACACTGACTATAACATTAAGTAGTATAAACCTATAGTATTTGATTTAGAGTAGTTTATCTACTTAAAACAGCAATAAACTCTAAGTTAGCTGAAAGTAAACCTTTGTTTAAAAATCACATCAACGACAGTAAGCTCTTAGGATGAACAGTCAGTAAACTCTAATCTTGTATGCTTGAGTGTCAGAGGTAAACTTACAGGAAGTAAAAACCAAACTAAGAAAAGTTCAAAAGAATTCTCTAATATAAACCTTCTCATCAAAGCACATGGGGAACCCAACGCACAGAACTCTTCACCGATATTAGACTTCATATTTATAGACAGATCATAAAAAAACATAATGCCAATATTACAAGAGTTAAATTTTAGGAATAATAAGAGTTAAACCTTAGGAATAATTTTATTAGCAAATAAATGGCACGTGTGTGGTGATAATATTGCAGTAAAATAAATGAATCTCTGAATGCATCTCCACGACTGCTTCTGCTACTTTTTAGTGGATCAGAAACCAGAGCGGGTTATTTTAATCTTTCATATGGTTGCCTTCCAAGGCATGTCAAGTACTCACAAATTTTAGGTTCATCAGTCCAAATCTCTTTTGCAGTAGTTGTTCATTTTAGGCCTTATAAGCTAACAGAGATATACCTGCCACAGATGTGAACAGCTGTAACTTTTTCTTTCTATCGCTCATGGCAGCTATAATTTCTAGAACCTTGGTATATTCAAAATAGATACTGCCTCCTACTTAAGCTGGTTTCATGTATGAAAAAGCAAGTCTTTAAAATATTGTAAATGGGTTGAACTTACTGTAAGTGCTAAATGTTTTCATTATAGATGAGGTATATATACCTGTCTTGAATCTCAAAAAAAAGATTCCTAATCATCTCTTTTTGTCTTTAAACAATGTGAATTGCTCATGAAACATGAAAGATAGAGAAATGCAATCTCACTTCACAAAATGAAATTAAATAGATAATATTTTTATAGTGGATTTTATACCCACACAGATCACCAAAAGCCATCTCTTTGGAGTGTTTAATTTAAATTTTCATTGTCATTGTTTTTAAGCCTCTTTATGTAGAAAATGATAACCTTGCAAATCCTATAATAAGAGAAAGATTACTAACATTGATGTAAGAAAATTCAGTGACTATTACTCTCAAGTACAGCCAAAATTCTGTGTTATCTAAACATTTAATACCACAAAATTTATGTGACTGTGAATCAAGTAACTGAATTTGCAAAATATCAACAAAGATTTATTGAGTATATAACCTAGTATAAGAAACTGTATCATAATGATTTGTATATTTACACACTTGTTTTATATAAATATTATTTTAGAAACAAAGTCTTCTTAAAGAGATACTTCATCTTGTCCTAGATACGCAGAAGATACAGATTTCTGATTCCCCCCACCTCCCCCCCACCACATGGTTGAAAAATCAGTGGGAAGATTTCCCTGAATGTATGGCTTGGTTGGTGAGTAAAACGTTGATATGGGAAGACACTATGGATAGGGCATCTAGATTGAAGCATGCCAGAAGTCACATGTCTCACCCCCACCCCCATACTAATCTGAGTACTTCTGAAGTGTCCCTACCAACTTGAAGTTCAGATCCTAGAGAGAATGGTGCCTTACCTGTTTGATCTCCTTCCTCTTTTCTATCCTGTTTGCTTTTTCCTACAAACACCTAGAGACAGAAGGGTCCAGCTTTAGGTTTTGACATCCTTAGCATTATTCCTTTCTTTTATCTAATACAACAAATTTAGTTTTAACAAACAAAAAGATATCCTCTCAACATTCTGAAGAATTCAAATTACAGTTTATTTTTTTTTTAATTGGAGGTTAATTACAATATTGTAGTGGTTTTTGCCATACATTGACATGAATCAGCCATGGGTGTACATGTGTTTCCTATCCTGAACCACCCCCTCCTTCTTCCCTCCCCATCCCATACCTCAGGGTCATCCTGGTGCACCAGCCCTGAGCACCCTCATGCATCAAACCTGGACTGGCGATCTGTTTCACATATAATATACATGTTTCAATGCTATTCTCTCAAATCATCCCACCCTNCTATCCTGAACCACCCCCTCCTTCTTCCCTCCCCATCCCATACCTCAGGGTCATCCTGGTGCACCAGCCCTGAGCACCCTCATGCATCAAACCTGGACTGGCGATCTGTTTCACATATAATATACATGTTTCAATGCTATTCTCTCAAATCATCCCACCCTCACCTTAAGAGTTGTGAGACAGTAAAAGAAATCTAAGAGAAATCAGGAAAGCCTGTTTTGTTTTGTTTTTTTTTTCATTTTGGGCTTCACGCTGTGTTTCTTACTGCAAAATTCTGCTTTAAATAACAAAACTGGATATCTTTCTCTTTATTTTTGCATTGTCCCATAATGACTGTATTCTCCACCTTTAACATTCAGCCAATTCCAAGGCAGATAAAAATTCTAGGTGAAATAAAAGGATTATCACATAAAATGCCAAAAGAGAAAAGCCCTTGGGTGTAGTTTAGAACATTACCACTATTACAAGTGGATGAGATCATATTCACTTTTAATAATTATGCATCATAGCTTCTTAGAGAAGCCTCTTGTCAAATTCAGAAATGGGATTTTATAAAACTATTATGGAGCAGTCAATAACAGAATAAATATGCAAAGTCTTCATCCTAGGGAAAGATACCAGCAGCTGTAAACTACCGACCTTTGGAATTCAGCAGTGCAATGAAAATTTAAAGCAGGAGTTTCATGTCATTTTATCTGGTCATGACTGTCAAACAGTTCCAGTGAAGACAAGAGTGTAGTACCATACCCTAGATACAGTAACTGCTCAAAAACATTTTTTAAATGAGAGAACTATAAAATATCTTTAACCCTAAGAGAACTATTGTTGGAANCTTCTTCACAGTCCAACTCTCACATCCATACATGACCACTGGAAAAACCATAGCCTTGACTAGAGGGACCTTTGTTGGCAAAGTAATGTCTCTGCTTTTGAATATGCTGTCTAGGTTGGTCACAACTTTAGATGGGAAAACAGTGGAAACAGTGTCAGACTTTATTTTTGGAGGTTCCAAAATCACTGCAGATGGTAATCGCAGCCATGAAATTTTATCCTTAGATCAGCCCAGATCTGTCTCTTATACACATCTCTCGAACGTTTAATGGAACAAAAGGTTCATGTTACACCATCCTGGTAAGCTCCAGTCATTGCTCTGGCTTTAACACCAAGTGCTGCTCAGAGTGACACTGGGACATTGATTTTGATGAATGAATTATTTCTTTATGGATGAAAGTTCCTCACAAAACTTGAATTTGATCAAATTCATCACCACTGGTCATTCTCAAATCATCTCATTTAGGGTGATCAAAAATAGTTTTAATTATTCACGTCGATGTATGGCAAAACCAATACAGTATTGTAAAGTAGAATAAAGTAAAAAAAATAAACCAAAAAAAAAGAAAATTGCTGTTCTTTTTTTTTTTCTTGTATGGAGATCCATTATGAGAATTCCAGGGGTGATACATTACTGAATTATCTGTGCATAAATGGCACATTTCCACTGAAAATAGATTTCTATTCCTGGAGACAGTGCTTGGAGTACATATAGGAAATTAACTGTTCCTGGAAGATATTAGCTAAAACTATCTATGACTGATTGTTATACATAAAATGTAACAAAAACTGTACTTGGGAATGATTAATGTCTTTACCATAGCCTATTAAAGTCGTCAACCTTTTAATGAGTAAGTAACCTTATTAAAAATATTAAAATTGCAAAACTGTTCTTAACATGTTGGTAGGCTTTTCAAAGTATTTTAAGGTGCTTCTACTTCAACTTTATTCAATCTTAAACTATTCTATACTGGTTATGGTTCCATAAGAAAGCTTCAGATGAATGTGTTTAACTCAATGTGCAGAATTTTCACCATACTTAAGCAAATATTTATATTGAAAAGTTTGTGCAGATTATTAAGTATATCTTGAAATCGAATATCAGGATTCCAAAAATTCAGGATCCAAAATTCCCTTGGCAAACCATCACACTCTTCTGCCTATCCTCCCAAGTTCCATTGTTTCCATTCCCTTGAAGGAAATAAATACAACTTGTATGCAACTTTGTCAGGACATTCCTAATATATGCTGGTATATTATCATATTCCATCTGTTTTAATTGCTACTTGTACATAAAAATGATCTCTCCTAGAAAACAATAATACTTTATGTAAAGCCTGTCTTTGTTCCCTCTGTATCATTCCTAATAGCTGCTGTATGCCTTATATGTATATAAAATACAGAAACATATTTGATGAATAGATCATTTACTGAATATCTTGACATTAACTCTGTGTTATAACACAACCATGGTTACTTTCTGACACATGCCACTACTATACACACCAATTTATTTGGTATAATTTTGGACAGTGGTCACACATTAAGCCTATGCACTAGTGAGGCTTATTTACTTTCATGAAAGGATACCAGCATTCTTCTCTGTTCAGTTACACATTCAGTACCTTACTTGGCAATGTAGCATAACTGCACTACATTTTCTTGATATAAAATATAACTCTGATCTCTCAGATGACCACTTCTTCAAAAATCTTGACTGCAATAAATGATATATATATATGACAGACAAAGCTGGTTGCCAACAAATATCCATTCTTTCCATCTCCTTTATGAAGAGAGTTCCACTTTTTCTTTCGAACAGCAACATTTCTTTAAAATGTGCAGCTTCTCAGTCTCTTTTTGCTTCTAGCAGTAGTCAGTGAATGACTAGTTCACTTAGTTCAAATGAATGAGATGGAAAAGGAATTATGACACTATAACAAGGTAAGACTTCTTGGAAAAATTTTTTTCAAAAGGACAGAAAAAAGGCTGCATCTTCCTTTACTCCTTTGCATTTCTCATTTTTTCTGCTTAATCTGACACATTGAAGGTAACAGAAAATTTTGTGATCAAGAGGGTGAAAGCTACATGCTAAAGCTTGCAGAGCAAGAAGACAGAATGGCTTAGGCCTTTGATGACACGGAAGAACAGTGTCTTCCCTCTTAACGTGTTTGTTACTCCTTGCTTAAATCTGTGATATTAGGTTTTTCACACTTTCAGCTGAATATACTCCTAACTAATAGAATACATATGAAAATTTGCCTAAAGTCATGTTTGAGGTGATCTGTGCTTCACAGAACATCTTTAATGTCCTGGGATCTGCAAGTTAACGAGCACTTATGTGACTGAATGACAGATAACCCGGAGCTAAGAGATAGGATTTTTTATTATTATTATTTTTCAATTCAGTTCAGTCATTCAGTCGTGTCCAACTCTTTGTGATCCCATGAATTGCAGCACACCAGGCCTCGCTGTCCATCACCAACTCCCAGAGTTCACTCA
>SJYV01022121.1:326708-336838 GCA_006410875.1 Neotragus pygmaeus | reverse complement strand
CTCAGCCTTCTTCACAGTCCAACTCTCACATCCATACATGACCACTGGAAAAACCATAGCCTTGACTAGAGGGACCTTTGTTGGCAAAGTAATGTCTCTGCTTTTGAATATGCTGTCTAGGTTGGTCACAACTTTAGATGGGAAAACAGTGGAAACAGGGTCAGACTTTATTTCTGGAGGTTCCAAAATCACTGCAGATGGTAATCGCAGCCATGAAATTTTATCCTTAGATCAGCCCAGATAATCAGAAAGTTACTGAGATAGGTAACATTGTTTTCTTGCCTTTTAAAATTGTATTTACTGATTTACCTGGCATTTGGCTTGCATTTCAGGTCAATGTAAGAATCACTCAGTTGAAACTTGATACTGCCTTTATTACAGAGCTATTAGTGACATCCTTCATTGGCTGCTTACTCTGTTTTCAATTTCAATAGCAGTGATGCTTATTCTGATGAACTGTGTGGTTTTTACTCTTTGGACACTGTAATTCGCTTTCCTTTTTTAGCCACTAAGAAGTACAGCAACAATCTATTATTCACTTCTAGCAACTATGAACTCTAGGGCTTGATAAGGTATATTTGTATACTAATCTTACCTCTGGTTTTATAGTATTATCTTAAGTTTATTTTGGTCATATTTCCTCAGCTTTTATATAGGTATATTGTTACATAGTTTTATATATGGGTTCATTTTTTAAGTTATTCAAAACAAAGTCCCCTCTCTACCAAAGGCCATCATGAATATGTGAGCAGAGGGCTGGTCCCTGGATGGTAAAACTAGTCTCTTGCGCTATTCACACAAATTCCACATATCTTCCACGTTCCTTCTCTGGTCTCTTAATTTTCTCCACAAATATTTTTTCTATTGATAAAAAGCAAGGATTTATTCTTTTCCCATTTCCCATCCTCCTTAAAATTGGCTTTAAATTCCTTCAATTGCACAAAGTGACCTTTATTATAATTTGGGTTATTAAAGTTATTTTCAGACAAGCTGCTATTGATCAAAGAGACTCTTGCCATGTACCTCTGTCTAAATCATTTTTTAACTACTCAGTAAACCTGTAGGAGAAACCAAGCAATAACAAACAAACACTGCAGTTCGTATTGTCCAATGATTAGCTAAAGAAACGGTGTTTGGTTTTGAGCACTCCCTCACCCACGTTAAAGACCATAACACTATCTCAGAAAAGTATTCATTTCGCACCACATTCAGTGTCCTAATAATTGTCTAGGTATCTTAAGGAGCCCCGATTAACATTTCCTTTTACTCTTAAGCCACCTTTCTGAATTGCCTAGACAACAGTCTCCAGCAGTTTCAGGTATAATTCCAAGGCTGAACTAAAAATAACCAAACCAAGGGCTTCCCTGTTGGCTCAGTGGTAAAAAAAATCTGCTTGCCAATGCAGGAGATATGAGTTCAATCACTGGTCTGGTAAGACACCACGTTGTTGTTTAGTCACTAAGTCGTATCCGACCCTTTCATAACCCCATGGACTGCCATCTGCCAGGCTCCTCTGTCCATGGGATTTCCCAGGCAAGAATACTGGAGTGGGTTATTTCCTTCTCCGGGCATCTTCCCGACCTAGGGATTAGACTGCTTGAGCCCCCAGCGAAGCCCCACATGCCATGGAGCAGCTAATCCCATGCACCACAACTATTAAACCAGTGCTCCACGACAAGAGAAGCCCCCACGTGAGAAGACTGTGCACTACAACTCCAGAGCAGCCCCTGCTCACAGCAGGTAGAGGAAAGCCCTTGAAGCAATGAAGACCCAGCACAGCCAAATAAATACATAAATAAAATCACATATATATAAAATAACCAAGCCATCAAGACATATTACTGAAAAGGATAGGCCACACATGATCCATGAGTTACTTGAAAATATTATAGCAATAGTATTCTTAACACCCTTGAATTACCTCAAACTTTTCCAGAATATACTAGCTTATAGTCTAAACATGAAATAAACTTTGTGAAAAAAATGCTCATCTACTTTTTTCTTCACAATGCAAATANTAAGAGACAGGAAAAGGATAGGCCACACATGATCCATGAGTTACTTGAAAATATTATAGCAATAGTATTCTTAACACCCTTGAATTACCTCAAACTTTTCCAGAATATACTAGCTTATAGTCTAAACATGAAATAAACTTTGTGAAAAAAATGCTCATCTACTTTTTTCTTCACAATGCAAATATTATAAGATATTTCATTATTAAAATGTTCCATTAGAGTCATAACAATAAATTTGCATTTTAAAGTACCCAAATATATGAATTTATTTTTTCAAGAAATATTCAGAAACAAGTATATTAATTTTTAACATTTGTAAAAGTAATATTTCAAAATAAAATCAAGTATCTGAATAATTATGAACATGTAAGTAGTTACTTTTCTTCTAAGTAAATGTTATAAAAATTGTCATAAGCTTATAGTTCATTATCAGGTTCTAGAATACTTCTTTTTTGGAAAATGACATAAAATACCAACTAAATGTAATATCTAGAGGGAATATCCAATGAAAAGGGAATATCCAATAAAAATGTGGCAAATCTTAAATCTTTGAAATCTCACAACTATTATCATTTATTTCACCTCATGATAGACTAGTTAGGCCTTCTAACAAGTTATTTTTTGTTCTCCAGTTATTTTAGTAATTTTAGTGCCACTTTTATAAGTTAATAAAAATACATATATAGCCTCAGCTTGTCTATTCTCAGCATAGGAATGATGTTAGCTTTCGAAACAGTGTTTATTTTCCTACAATCTTTTCAGGACATCTGAACTCAGCAGCTGAGGCGGAACCCACTGAGTAATTAATAAAGGAGTCACTCCCAGCCACAGAAGTGGTTCTCTTGGAGCAGTTAATTGAGGTCACCATGGTAAGCATGGTGCTATGAGGCTGCTCTTGCCCAGTTCTACATGGTGGTAGGCACATGTCACTTGCCTTGCTTTCACATACTTCGTCTCTCACGACCTCTCTGTTTCCTTAGCATTCTGAACTCACCTAGGTCATTCTGGGGAATCTAATTAAAATCCAATCTCTGGGAGACGGAAGAAGATGGCGGAGGAGTAAGACAGGGAGATCACCAGCCTCCCCACACATACATCAAAAACTCATCCAGCCTTTTGGACTCTGTGGGAGAGGAAGAGGGTGGGATGATTTGGGAGAATGGCATGGAAACATGTATAATATATAAGAAACGAATCGCCAGTCCAGGTTAGATACAGGATCCTTGAGGCTGGTGCACTGGGATGACCCAGAGGGATGGTAAGGGGAGGGAGGTGGGAGGGGGGTTCAGGATNCCATGAAATTAAAAGACGCTTACTCCTTGGAAGGAAAGTTATGACCAACCTAGACAGCATATTAAGAAGCAGAGACATTACTTTGCCAACAAAGGTCCGTCTAGTCAAGGCTATGGTTTTTCCTGTGGTCATGTATGGATGTAAGAGTTAGACTATAAAGAAAGCTGAGTGCCGAAGAATTGATGCTTTTGAACTGTGGTGTTGGAGAAGACCCTTTAGAGTCCCTTGGACTGAAAGGAGATCCAACCAGTCCACCCTAAAGGAGATCAGTCCTGGGTGTTGATTGGAAGGACTGATGTTAAAGCTGAAACTCCAATACTTTGGCCCTTGATGTGAAGAGCTGACTCATTTGAAAAGACCCTGATGCTGGGAAACATTGAGGGCAGGAGGAGAAGGGGTCGACAGAGGATGAGATGGTTGGATGGCATCACCGACTCGATGGACATGGGTTTGGGTGGACTCCAGGAGTTGATGATGGACAGGGAGGCCTGGCGTGCTGTGGTTCATGGGGTCGCAAAGAGTCGGACACGACTGAGCCACTGAAGTGAACTGAACGTACCTAAGGGGCTTCCCAGTTATCTGGTGCTAGTGGTAAAGAATTTGCCTGCCAATGCAGGAGACACAAGAGATACGAGTTCAGTCTCTGAGTCTGGAAGATCCCCTGGAGTAGGAAATGGCAACCCACTCTAGTACTCTTGCCTGGTAAATCCTATGGATAGAGGAGTCTGATGGGCTACAGTTTGTGGGGTTGCAAAGAGTTGGACAAAACTGAGCGCATGCATGCACACACACACACACACACACACAATACCTAAAGGGAGAAACAGAAAACAATACAATAAGGGTAGAGACCTTCTATATCCCACTGTTAGCAATAGATGGATCATCCAGATAGAAAATCAGTAGATTTCCTAGAGAGAAGATCAAGATGGCAGAGTGGAGGACTCAGAGCTCACCTTCCCCCATGCACACATCAAAAATACATCTACATGTGGAGTAATTCTCATTGAAAACAAACTGGAGACTAACAGAAAGGCTCTTACACAACCAGGACTGTAAGAAAGTTCCACATGGAG
The DNA here is from genome assembly GCA_006410875.1 of Neotragus pygmaeus. Classification (NCBI taxonomy): domain Eukaryota; kingdom Metazoa; phylum Chordata; class Mammalia; order Artiodactyla; family Bovidae; genus Neotragus; species Neotragus pygmaeus. Next base: position 332,451 of record SJYV01022121.1, on the reverse strand, counting down.
TCAGGAAGGGAAGAGAAGTGATCAGGTCAAGACCTATATCCCCAGGACAGGGCACAAAAGAGGAGGGAAATTATACAGGTCAGTGTTCTTCCCTGGGGGTGAATGGTTTGAGCCACATAACTGGGCACTCCAGCCCTGCGGTCTGGCACAAGGAAGTTGAGTCCCCTTAGCTGGTCTGAAAAAAATCAATGAGACTAACAGCTGTAAGAAACCTTGACTCTGCTTGTGAAGAGCACACATATGCTTGCTTACTTCCAAAAGAAGGAAGAGAAGCAGAACTGAAGGCCTCTGACCAGGTGTGTGGGTTCCTATGACTGCCCTTGTGCATTCCTAGCCCAGGCTAAGCACCTGCCCTGGCCTCTCTTGCTCTGAAATGCAGCCACAGTAGGACAAGGCTTTTGCCAAGGAGGTATATAGCTGTGAGGACTGAAGCCAGCTTGGACCCTTCATTGACATCTAAATAGGGTGAAAGCAGCTATGACTGGCGATCATGGGAGTGGCAGACTGGCAGTGGTCTGGAACTCTGCTGTGCTGGGACTGCCCCCGTGTGCGGCCCAGACCACACCTGGAACCCACAATGGCTCCTCTTGCTCCAGCTCTTCTTCCTTCTGGGAGCGAGATGCCAGTGCTAGGAGGAAGGAGAGCACACACTTAGAGGGAATGGAGTGAGCTTAGATGAGACCCTCAGGGCTTCTGCTCCAGCAACTTAGGACTGGCCCCTACCCCTTAGAAGATGGTGCTGGCCAGTGCACAGAGGGGGAGAAACAGTTCACACCTAGGTCTGACTCTAGTCCTTCTACCTGAGGCCACACCTCCCACTAATTTGATAGCAGCCAGCACACCCTGGGAGAATAACATGACTTATGCTCACTTTAAATCTCTCCCATTAAAGCCTCTGGGGACACGACAACTGTATAGGGAGGCTCCCACATAACCACACACCTTCAAGACTTGGACAGGCGACTGTTTCATCTAATTTCGCAGAGACAGAGGCTTACACAAAACACCCCATAGATAAAAATCCATTTTATTCTGATCGCAACAAAGAGCCAAGAACACCTGATGATGAATAGTTTCACCTCTTCACCAAATGGTAATGGGAAAATTGGATAAATACATGCAGAAGAATGAAACTGGCCCCTATCTTCCACCACAAACACAAACTAATTTAAATGGATCAAAGACTTAAACATAAGACCTGATACCATAACTTGTAAAAGAAAATATAAGAAAGCATCACCTTGACACTGGTCTTGGCAGGGTTTTTCTGAGTGCAATGCCAAAAGCACAAATAACAAAAGAAAAAAGAAACTAATAAGATGACATCAAACTTGAAGCTCCTGCACCAAACACTACACAAAATAAATGTCCACCTACAGAATAGGAGAAATTTTTGCAAACCACATATCAGATAAGGAGTTAATATATAGAATAGTTATGAATTTATACAGCTCAATAAAAATCACAAACAATCCAATTTAAAAACAGGCAGAGAAACTAAATAGACATTATCTCAAAGAAGACATCAAATAGCTTAAACATCACTAATTCATCAGAAAAATGCAAATCAAAACCACAGTGAGATATTGCCCCACAACTACTAGAGCAGCTATCATCAAGAAGATGAGAGATAATGGCAAAAATGTGGATAATAGAATACCCTTCTAAACTGTTAGTGAGAATGTAAATTGGTTCAACAAATATGGAAAACAATATGGAGATACTTTAAAAAATTAAAAATCAATCTTCCATATGATCCAGAAATTCCATTTCAAGGTATATATATATATATATATATATCCAAAGGATATGAAAACAGGGCATTGAAAAGATATATGCACTCATGTGTTTACTGAAGCTTTATCCCAATTGCCGAGTTTTGGAAAAGAAAAGATGTCCTTCTCATCATAGGAGACTGGAATGCAAAAGAAGGAAGTCAAGAGATACCTGGAATAATAGGCAAGTTTGGCCTTGGAGTACAAAATGAAGCAGGGCAAAGGCTAATAGAGTTTTGCCAAGAGAATGCACCAGTCATAGTAAACACCCTCTTTCAACAATACAAGAGATGATTCTACACATGGACATCACCAGATGGCCAATACCAAAATCAGATTGATTATATTCTTTGCAGCCAAAGATGGAGAATCTCTATACAGTCAGGAAAAAAGAACTGCAAACTAACTATGGCTCAGATCATGAACTCCTTACTGAAAAATTCAGACTTAAATTAAAGAAAGTAGGGAAAACTACTAGGTCATTCATGTATAACCTAAATCAAATCCCTTGATTATCCAGAAGAAGTGACAAATAGATTCAAAGAATTAGGTCTGATAGACAGAGTGCCTGAAGAACTATGGACAGAGGTCCATGACATCATATAGGAGGCAGCAATCGAAACCATCCCCAAGAAAAAGAAAGGCAAAAAGGCAAAATAGTTATCTGAGGAAGCTTTACAAATAGTTGAGAAAAGAAGAGAAGTGAAAGGCAAAGGAGAAAAGGAAAGCTATACCCATCTGAATACAGAGCTCCAAAGAAGAGCAAGGAGAGATAAGAAGACAACCTTCTTAAGTGAATAATGCAAAGAAATAGAGGAAAAAATAGAATGGGAAAGACTAGAGAATACTTCAAGAAAATTAGAGATACCAAAGGAACATTTCATGCCAAGATAGGCACAATACAGGACACAAATGATATGGACCTAACCAAAGCAGAAGATATTAAGAAATGGCAAGAATACATAGAACTGTACAGAAAAGATCTTAATGACCCAGATAACCATGATGGTGTCATCACTCACCTAGAGCCAGACATCCTGGGGTATGAAGACAAATGGGCCTTAGGAAGCATCACTATGAACAAAGTTAGTGAAGGTGATGGAATTCCATGTAGGCTATTTCAAATCTTAAAAGATGATGCTGTGAAAGTGCTGCACTCAATATGTCAACAAATATGGAAAACAGCAGTGGCCACAGGATTGGAAAAGGTCAATTTTCATTCGAGTCCCAAAGAAGGGCAATGCCAAAGAATGTTAAAACTATTGCATAGCTGCATTCATTTCATATGATAGCAGAGTCATGCCCCAAATTCTCTAACCTAGGCTTCAACAGTACATGACCTGAGAAGTTCTGGATGTAAAAGCTCAAGATGTAAAATTCTCAGGTCCAGAAAAACATCTGCTTCATTGGCTATTCTAAAGCCTTTTTCTGTGTGGATCACAACTAACTGTGGAAAATTCTTAATGTGATGGAAATACCAGACCACTTTAACTGCCTCCTGAGAAACCAGTATGCAGGTCAAGAAGCCACAGTTAGAACCAGACATAGAAAAAGAGGCTGGTTCAAATTGGGAAAGGAGTATGTCAAGGCTGTATATTATCACCTTGTTTATTTAATTTATATGCAGAAAACATTATGCAAAATGCCAGGCTGGATGAATCACATGTTGGAATCAAGATTGCCAGGAGAAATATAAATAACCTCAGATACACAGATGACACCACCCTTATACTAGAAAGAAAAGAAGAACTAAAGAGCCTCTTTGGAAAGTGCAAGAGGAGATTGAAAAAGTTGGCTTAAAACTCTCAACACTCAGAAAACTAAGATCATGGCATCTGGTCCCATCACTTCATGCCAAATAGATGGGGACACAATGGAAACAGTGAGAGACTTTATTTTCTTGGGCTCCAAAATCACTACAGCTGGTGACTGCAGCCATGACATTAATAGACACTTGCTCCTTGGATGAAAAGCTATGACATTTAAAAAGTAGAGACCTAAACAGCATTTAAAAAGTAGAGACTTACTTTGTGGACCAAAGTCTGTTTAGTCAAAGCAATAGGTTTTCCAGTAATCATGTATGGATGTGAGAATTGGACCATAAAGAAGGTTGAGTGCCAAAGAACTGATGCTTTTGAACAGTTCGAAGAGTTCCTTGGACTGCAAGGAGAGCAAACCAATCAGTCCTAAAGGTAATCAACCCTGAATATTTATTGAAAGGCCTGATGCTGAAACTCTGATACTTTGACCACTTGATGCAAAGAGCCAACTTATTGGAAAAGACCCTGATGCTGGGAAGATTCAAGACAGGAGGAGAAGGGGATGGCAGAGGAAAAGATGGTTGGATGGCATCATTGACTCAATGGACATGATTTTGAGCAAGTTCTGGGAGATGGTGAAGGACAGGGAACCCTGGCATCCTGCCGCTCATGGTGTCATGAATAGTCGGACATGACTGACTGACTGACTGAACAACAACAACAACAAAAGTTCTCGATACATCCTAAGTGCCCATCAATGGATGAGTGGATAAAGAAGATGTGGTAGAATTATGCAATGGAATATTATTCAGTCATGAAAAAGAAGGACATCCTTCCACTTGTGATAACACTGATGGATCTTGAGCAGTTTATGCTAAGAGAGATAAAAAGGGGCAAGTACTATAGGACTTCACCTATATGTGGGCTCTAAAAAAGCCAACTGGTAAAAACAGAAAGTAAAATGATTGCTATGAGGAATAAGGGTGGGAGGATAGCACACACGTTTAAGTTACAAACTTGCATTGAGTCAAAAATAAGCCCTACAGATCTAATGCAGAGTATAATGAATGTAGTCAACAATATTGTATTTGGTCATCAAGCTTGCTAAGAGACTAGATCTTAATGATTCTAACCACCAAATGAAAGGGCACTTAAGTAATAGAGGTGACGATGCTCTCTACAATGACAGTCATATTGCAATATATAAAAGTATCAAATTAACATGCTGTATATCTTAGGTTTACACAATGTTATATGTCAAATATATTTCAAAAGTATAGTCACTTTTGTCTTATGTGATGTTTCTTTAAAAAGTTTTAGTTCTGAATTTACATGTGTAAACTTAACTATTTTTCATTATTAACAAAGACTGAATGGATAAAAACTTTTCACACAACACTATTGCATCCAACAGATTTTGTAGTAGAATATACAGGATGCATGATTAGAACAATGTGTATTTATAATGTAGCAAAGCCTTTATAGTAAAATTTATGGCCTTAGAATTTTTAATTTTGAAGAGGAAAACAATTTCAGGCTAATCTTTTACTGTATATGCAAGAACTTTAAGGATAATTAATATCATTTTTCCTCCTTTAAGGAAGGACTGAGAATAACATCACAATATCTTGTTGCCCTTCAACACACTGAAATACCTCAGTACTACACAGAATAAATATATCATAACTTATGATTCAAAGCTATTATTTAAATTCAATGATTAACTACTAATTTTGGAGTTAATAAGTGATTGCAAATTACTTGTGTAAGTCATTACTAATAAACCAGGTTAAAGTTCATCATTTTGTTATTTGTTTTCTATTTGTGCCCTCTATTCATTTTTACTTGCTTTTCCTCTATTCTCCCTTTCTCTAGTATAGTATATTATTCATTCTATTTTTTTATTATTTCACTTTATCTTTTCTATTCTTTCTAGTTATAATTTTAAAATAATTATTAATTCATTAATCTATAAGATTTGGTTAATATATGAGATTTCTGGTTAATATATGAGATTTCATCATATATCCTTTATTTAACATAGTATAACTTGTTAATATTTTCAGTTCAGTTCAGTTCAGTAGCTGTCGTGTCCAACTCTTTGCGACCCCATGAATTGCAGCACGCCAGGCCTCTGTCCTTCCCCAACTCCTGGAGTTCACTCAGACTCACGTTCATTGAGTCAGTGATGCCATCCAGCCATCTCAT
>SJYV01022121.1:308833-323535 GCA_006410875.1 Neotragus pygmaeus | reverse complement strand
TCCCTGTCTCCTGTACAATGTCATTAACCTCTGTCCATAGTTCATCAGGTGCTCTATCAGATCTAGGCCCTGAAATCTATTTCTCACTTCCACTGTATAATCATAAGGGATTTGATTTAGATCATACCTGAATGGTCTAGAGGTTTTCCCTACTTTCTTCAATATAAGTCTGAAATTGGTAATAAGGCTTTCGTGATCTGAGCCACAGTCAGCTCCTGGTCTTGTTTTTGTTGACTGTATAGAGCATCTCCATCTTTGCCTACAAAGAATATAATCAATCTGATTTCGGTGTTGACCATCTGGTGATGTCCATGTGTAGAGTCTTCTCTTGTGTTGTTGGAAGAGGGTGTTTGCTATGACCAGTGCATTTTCTTGGCAAAACTCTATTAGTCTTTGCCCTGCTTCATTCTGCATTCCAAGGCCAAATTTGCCTGTTACTCCAGGTGTTTCTTGACTTCCTACTTTAGCATTCTAGTCCCCTATAATGAAAAGGACATCTTTTGGGGGTGTTAGTTCTAAAAGGTCTTGCAGGTCTTCATAAAACTGTTCAACTTCAGCTTATTCAGCATTACTGGTTGGGGCATAGACTTGGATAACTGTGATATTGAATGGTTTGCCTTGGAAACGAACAGAGATCATTCGTTTTTATGATTGCATCCAAGTACTGCATTTTGGACTCTTTGTCCAAGGTAAGGAACAGCGGCTGCACTTTGGTGGGGCAGTTGTGAAGAGATAGCCCATGCCCAAGGTAAGAGAAACCCAAGTAAGATGGTAGGTGTTGCAAGAGGGCATCAGAGGGTAGACACGCTGAAATCATACTCACCAAAAACTAGTCAATCTAATCACACTAGGACCACAGCCTTGTCTAACTCAATGAAACTAAGCCATGCCCATGGGGCAACCCAAGACAGGCGGGTCATGGTAGAGAGGTCTGACAGAATGTGGTCCCTTGGAGAAGGGAATGGCAAACCACTTCATTATTCTTGCCTTGAGAACCCCATGAACAGTGTGAAAAGGCAAAATGATAGGATACTGAAAGAGGAACTCCCGAGGTCAGTAGGTGCCCAACATACTACTGGAGATCAGTGGAGAAATAACTCCAAAAAGAATGAAGGGATGGAGCCAAAGCAAAAACAATACCCAGCTGTGGATGTGATTGGTGATAGAAGCAAGGCCCGATGGTGTAAAGAGCAATATTGCATAGGAACCTGGAATGTCAGGTCCATGAATCAAGGCAAATTGGAAGTGGTCAAAGAAGTGGTAGCAAGATTGAACATCGACATTCTAGGAATCACTGAACTAAAATAGACTTGAATGGGTGAATTTAACTCAGATGACCATTACATCTACTACTGCGGGCAGGAGTCCCTCAGAAGAAATGGAGTAGCCATCATGGTCAACAAAAGAGTCTGAAATGCAGTACTTGGATGCAATATCAAAAAAGGACAGAATGATCTCTGTTTGTTTCCAAGGCAAACCATTCAATATCACAGTAATCCAAGTCTATGTAATAATTTTATATAGCCAACATAAAATTGTATGCTTCTAATTTTTCACCCACTGTCCTTTGTACGATTATTGTCAGCCATTTTGCTTCTCCAGGTTATAAATTTCACAATACTGTTGCCATCAATTTCAGCAAAATGGAAAAGTGACCTATAGACATAGCATGGTGCACAAGTACCATATTTTTGAGTTGGATGTATATTACATCCCTAAAAGATTAGATCTTTGTGCAACTAGAGATGTGGACCTCATTACTGCAAATGATTGCAGAGGCCATAGCTTCCTCAACTCCAATCACTGCAATTCCTGAGCCAAGGCACACAGTACCTGGAATTTCCCAGGTAAGAATATTGGAGAAAGTTGCCATTTTCTCCTCTAGGAGAGCCTCTTGATGCAGGAATAGAAACCCATGTCTCATGTCTCCTGCACTGGCAGGTGGGTTCTATACAACTAGCTCTACCAGGGAAGCCCATGTACCACAATATATGGTGCCAAATCCTGCTTGGGGTCAGTGGCAAACTCAACAGAACCAACCACTGGAGTTTCCACAAGAAGCTGCAGTTCATTTTGGCAGAAGTTTTTGTCTTGGGCTTACTTATAACCATGTAGCAGTGTAGAGCTCCCCCATTTATTGGTTTTGTGGACCACATCATCGAGTTCACAAAGAAGCCTGAGTTGATGAGATCTCCCAGGGTTCCCTTGACCATGCCCAAGAAGCTGTAATTTAACATCAACCCCCAATAAAAAGTAACACTGAGATGACCAAACAGAATCTTATCATAACAGAATCATGACCCAGGACCTGGATATCACAGTGATGGTGATAACAAAACATTGTTATATAAAAGCAGAAGTCTTTTAGACATTTAAAAATCAGTCTATTTATTTATGTCTTATACTTTTCAGTACTATTCATTTATTCCTGCAGTTCAGAGTGACTATTTAGGGATCTTTGCCTTTCTTTATCTTCCCTGGTGGCTCAGAGGTTAAATCGTCTGCCTCCAATGCCTTTCTTTAGTATTTTGTAGTGTGAATCTCATGACAATTCCTTTTTATTTTTTGTCTGAAAATAGCTTTATTTGTCTGTGTTTAGAGAACATATATTTGCAGGATACAGAATTCTACTTTTGTTATTGTTTTTCTTCAGGGATGTCATTTTATCATTTTCTGGTTTCATCTTTATTCAAGGTCAGCCATTACTCTGTTAAATGTAATATGTACTTTTTATCTAGATACTTTTATTATTTTCTCAGTTTGCTTATTCTTGTCCTTTTTATTCAATATTGTATTGAAAGTCCTATCTAGAGAATTTAGGCAAGAAAAAGAAATAAAAGGTATCCAAATCAGAGAAGTAGTACAACAGTAGCCATTTGCAGATTACATAATATTACATAGAAAAAAACCCTAAAGACTCTTAAAAAAGTGGTAGAACCAATAAAAAAAATCCATAAAGTTGCAGGATATAAAATCTACATACAAAAACCAGTCACAATTCTATATACTATATAATAATATACTATCAGTAAAAGAAATTAAAGAAACAATCCCATTTTTATTTGTATAAAAAGAATAAAATACCTAGGTATAAATTTAACCAATTAGGTGAAAGACACTGAAAACTGTAAGATACTGATGAAAGAAACTGAAGATAAAACAAATATATGGAAAGATATTCCACTATAATTGATTGGAATAATTAGTATTATTAAATGCCCATGCTGCCCAAAGTAATCTACAGATTCAATGTAATCACTATCAACATTCAAATGGCATCTTTCACAGAAAGAGAAAACAATCCTAAAATTTGTTGAGACCACAAACTACCCTCAATAGCCAAAGTGATCTTGAGAGAAGAACAAAGCTGGAGGTATCACGCTCCCTGATTTCAAACTATACTATTAAGCCCTAGTAATCAAAACAATATGATAATATTACCATAAAAACAGACACATGAATCAGTGGAACAGAACAGAGCTCATAAACTCATACATATATGGTCAATTAATTTATGACAAAGAAGTCAAGAATATACAATGGGGAAAGGACAGTCTATTCAACAATTTGTGTTGGGAAAAATGGACAACCACATACAATATATTAAAACTAAACCCTTATCTTAAACCATACAGAGAGTAATTCAAAATGTATCAAAGACTTCAAAGTAAGACCTCTAACCATAAAACTCCTTGAAGAAAACATAAGTTGCAAGCCCTTTCACGTTGGTTTTGATGATGATTTGTTTGGATTTGACACTAAAAACAAAGGCAAGAAGATGCAAAATAAACAAATGGGATAACTTCAAACTAAAAAGCTTCTTCACAGCAAAGGAAACTATCAGCAAAAATTAAAAGGTGACATACTAGATGGAAGAAATTATTTGCAAATCATATATCTGATACTTTATATATCAAATTATATAAAGAACAAATTCAACTCAAGAGCAAAAAATAAGTAACAATCCAATTAAAGTAGGACAGAAGATATAAATAGATATGTTTCCAAAGAAGACATACAGATAGCCAACAGCAATATTAAAAGGCACGTGCCATCACTAATTATCAGGGAAACGCAAATCAAAACTACACAGAAATCACTTCACACCTGTTAGAATGGGTATAAGCAAAGACAAGAAATAACAAGTGTTGGTGAGGATGTAGAGAAAAAACTCTTGCATTGTTGGTAGCAATATGAACTGGTATAGCCACTATGAAAAATAGTGTGGAGTTTTCCCAAAAAATTAAAACTAGAACTACCATATAATCCAAATTCCACTTCTGGGTGTTTATCTGAATAAAACAAAATCAGTAACTTGAAAAGATATCAGCACCCCCACGTTCACTGCAGCATTGTTTACACTAGCCAGGACTGAAAGTAACCTAAGTGTCCATTGATGGATGAAAGGATAAATAACATGTGATACATATACACAATGGAGCATTATTCAGCCATAAATAAGATGGAAATCTTACATTTGTGACAATGTGGATGAAACTTGAGGGCATTAAGTGAAAGAACTCAGATAGTAAAAGACAAATATTGAATGATCTCACTTATAGGTGGGATTTTTTTAAAATACAGATTGAATTTAAATTATCTGAATAGGTACAAAGAACAGATTGGTAATTGCCAAAGGGGAGGGTAGGAGGTGGAGAAAATAAATGAGGTGTCAAAAGATCCAAATTTCACACTGTAAAATAAATAAGTTATGGAAATATAATATATAGATGGCATGGTGACTATAATTAATAATACTGCATTATATATTTATTGTATACTTGAAAGTTGCTAAAACAGAGGATCCTTAAATTCTCATCACCAGAAAAAATATAGCAACCTTATATATCAATAGATGTTAACTAGACTTATTGAGGTGATCATTTCCTAATATACAAATATCAAATCATTATGTTGAATACCTAATAGCAGAAAGTGAAGAGGAACTAAAAATCCTCTTGATGAAAGTGAAAAAGAGTGAAAAAGTTGGCTTAAAGCTCAACATTCAGAAAACGAAGATCATGGCATCCGGTCCCATCACTTCATGGCAAATAGATGGGGAAACAGTGGAAACTGTCAGAGTTTATTTTTTTGGGCTCCAAAATCACTGCAGATGGTGACTGCAGCCATGAAATTAGAAGATGCTTACTCTTGGAAGAAAAGTTATGACCAACCTAGATAGCATATTCAAAAGCAGAGACATTACTTTGCAGACTAAAGTCCTTCTAGTCAGTTCAGTCGCTCAGTCGTGTCCGACTCTTTGCGACCCCATGAATTGCAGCATGCCAGGCCTCTCTGTTCATCACCATCTNTTTTTTTTATTTCTTTCATTCTTCTTTATTTATGCTGGGCACTACTTGGCACACTCTAAAAGGCAACCATTATGTCTTACTCAACAGGTCTGCTCAAACAACTAAAATGCTGTTTAAACCATAATAGTATTTGCTTTAAATGGTAACTAAAGATTCTGAAAATGTTATTCACTCAGTTGCATCCGTCTCTTTGTGACCCTATGGACTGCAGCCCACCAGGCTCCTCTGTCCATGGAGTTCTTCAGGCCAGAATCCCGGAGTAGCCATTTCCTTCTCCAGGGGATCTTCCCAACCCAGAGACTGAAGCTGAGTTTCCTGCATTACAGGTAGCCTCTTTACCATCTAAGCCACCAGGGAAGCCCAACCAAATATTTTGCCTTATGTGAAAGAAAAAGATGTGAGACAAACAGTAATGCCATAGCTCTCATGTTAAGAGAACACATAAATCAACCACTAATCTAAGTTCTGGAATTGAAGACTGTCTTCAAAGACAATCCCAAAAGATAAGCAAAGAAGATAGTTTAGTGTATACTAGAGGTCACCTAGCCTTAAAAACAATAAAGATACTATTTTCCTTATACACATCACAAAATGGGGATTATTGTAATAATTATGAAAGATTCTACCTCTAGCAATACCTTTAAAAGCCTCATTTTGGCAAAGTGGAAAAGAGGGGAAATTATCTTCTCACCTTACAATCAGTTTCAGACATTTGGAGGGAAGACAGAGCAGAAGCTATGGCACCATGCCCGTATATGCCAGCCCTCACACTTTAGTGCATGCTGGCTGGACTTGCAGATACCAGCACCTGTATTTCTGTGCCTTAGGGCTTTCTTAAGCCATCAAAGGTTGCTTTGCCTGTGCAGCATTCTGGATCTAGTTGGTTATTAACTTCCCCTGGGAGTCGCCTCCAACCAAATAATGAAAGGAATTGGTGTATAAATACCCTAGCAACTTTATCCCTTGTGTAGAATAACTTGGAGTTATATGTTCTGCATCAGCTTTCAGGGTTTCCCCAGCAGGATTAAGCTCTAGTGAACCACAGCAGTGGGAAGTGGTAGCCTTCATAATGTACATCTCATTGTCTGCTTTGCCTCATCTCACTTCTTCATTCTTCTACCATTGCGTTCTTACCTTTCCAGATCAATTTTTTTTACACTAATCTATATCTTGAGATCTGTTTCTGAAACACACCAAGACTCTAACCATCCCTTCTACCAAAAATAGAAAAAGAAACATGGGTAAATCAAAAGTACTGAAAGTTCTAGGATAAATTAATCTTTGAATTCAATTCAGCAAATAATTATTGTGCACCTCCTGTGTCAGGAACCACGCAAAGAAGAACAGCACTTAAATCTTGATTGGAAGGAGACCACTAATTTCAATAGTAGACAATTACTGAATTGTTTTTTGAAACATAGTAATCAGTGCATCCAGAAATAGCTATTAAGCCCAGAACAGGAAGCCTGTAAGCCCTGTCGCCTGTCGGTGTAGAACTGTGAAATAATGGAAGACTTGCCAAAGAAGGAAGACTTGATCTAGTTTTCCCAGGTGGGAGTCGAAAGGGGAGTATCAGATAAAGGGAGTACAGCATGGCACAGCCTCCTTTAAGATAAGAATGTAGGGAAGCCCTTGGAGAGGCTGGGTAAAACAGTGGGTAAGAGCACAGCCACTGAAACTGGACTGTCTGAGTTCAAATCCTAGAATTTTTATTTATTGTCTGTGTGACCTTGGGCAAACCAGTTCATCTCTCTGAGTCTCAGTTTACTCATCTATAAATGAAAATGCCTATTTACTACCCTTCTTTTTCATTTAGAAAATTTAATATAGGTAAAAGGTTTAGGAAAGTAACCGGCATATTGAAAGTGCTGAATAAATGATAATTGTGATTTATTATCATGGCTGGTTAATTCAGGGGGAAAGAAACAGGAGATAAAGTTGGCAAAGTAGACAGGAGACAAATCATGCAAGGTTTTCTATTCCACACTAGGGAATTCCTCATCTCTGAGGTTAAGAGTTAGCAAACTACATACAAGCCACTGGCCAAATCCAATCTACCCCTTGTTTCTGTAAACAAAGTGTGGCTAGAATATAGCTACATTCACTAATTTTTATATTGTCTGGGACTATTTCATGTTACAAGGAGCTGTTGTGACATTCCATATGGCCCACAAATTCAACGATACTTACCTTTTGATCTTTAACAGAAAAAAATTGCCAACCCCAGCCATAGGTGGGAAGAAGCGACTTACAGAGTAAAGGATGCATTGTATGGAGTAAATGTCTGCAGGGAGAATAAGATGGTCATTCCACAGGTCAAGGCTAAAGTCAATAAGGTTAATAAATCAGATTTCATTTCAAAAGAGGGAGGGTTTGGTGAAGGGGGGATATATTGGGACTTGACAGTGAGTCTAGTTAAATTTGCAGACTACACAGCATGCCTGCTGCTGCTGCTGCTAAGTCATTTCAGTCGTGTCCAACTCTGTGCGACCCCATAGACAGCAGCCCACCAGGCTCCCCCCATCCCTGGGATTCTCCAGGCAAGAACACTGGAGTGGTTGCCATTTTCTTCTCCAATCCATGAAAGTGAAAAGTGAAAATGAAGTTGCTCAGTCGTGTCCGACTCTTAGCGACCCCATGGACTGCAGCCTTCCAGGCTCCTCCACCCATGAGATTTTCCAGACAAGATTACTGGAGTGGGTTGACATTGCCTTCTCCGGCCATGCCAAGCCTATAGATAAATTTAACTACTCCATGGTGTTCATATATTTTAAATTTACTGTCAATGTTTAAAGTAGAATGATATCACCAATGAAACATGAATATCTGTGTTCTTTGGGAAAGCTGGAAGATCTAGCAAAAGTTTGGTGGAAAGCAGCTGCCGTGTTTACAAGAGACATTTATTTTTCAATATGTTGCATCCTCTACTGTTTCCTATCATATTACAATTGGGTCAGCTTCTTTAATGTCCTAAACACGTTGAGTCTGAGTCCTCTAGAATTCAAGAGTGCTGCATCCTGCCACTTATGGCCACAAGGGCATGGAGTACAGGAAAAGGAGCAGTTTCCTCTCAAAACAGATATAATAGAAACAGTGGCCTTGAAAGACAGCCAAATGTTGGTAAGAACAAGTGAGAAGAGAGTACCACCTGAAGAAGTTGAGGTGTGAGTCAATTTTTTTATGAAGGAAGAAAGGTTTACAATGATGGAGGAGAAAAATGTTTAAGAGAAATTAAATGGAGAGTTGAAGGAGTTGTAGGCTTACAGCAGGATAAAAATAACTGAATAAACAAGGATTGGTAACCAGAAATGTTGCATTTTGGTTGATGCATGAGGTTGCCTAAAGGTGAGAACCATAGAAGGAGCTGATTGGCTCCCGAGTCCCCAGCTTTTTTGGAAAATCGCTAAGGTGTTACAGCCAGTTGTGGGTAGGTTAGGGTCAGTGTTGTCACAGATCCTGTCTACAAATCTGTCCAAGTTAATTAGAACCACCTTTAGGCTCAATCAGAGTCATAATGAGGTCTCTTTCAAGTAAGCCCTAAGGAAAAGTGCTGAATTGGTTCAGTTATATGGTATCTGGGGTTGCTCTGAGCTCTAAGATTATATATTTCTAACTTTACAAATGGAGGAGAAGTCATCTAAAACTATAAGTGCTTTAAAAGGAAGCTAGGATCTCAAGATTCTTCCCTTCTCTCTTGCTTCTTAAGGAATAGATAACTCCTTTTGTTCACCAAGCACCTTGATGGACTTTGTATTAATACGTGGAAAAGCATTGTCCCATTGTACCTGCAGATGTTGGTCTTCTCATCTTGCATCCTGGTCCTTAATAGGTCTTCTATTTTTCCCTTAATTTTTCTTTGTTTTTCTGTCCTTTTAATCTCAGGAGTCAGTTATCTACTAAAAAATAAAATAGGGAATATAGTGAATGGGAAAATGTCATTAAAACTCTCAATATCTATCCTTTTCAATATCTATTATTACCTTTTTTACCATAACAGAGGAATGCTTTGTAGGTCCCATATAATAGAACATTCATTCCTATCTTCCAGCATTTGTCCCAGAAAAATTCTATAAAGTTGTATTTTTATTCTCTTAGCTGTTGGGAATGTCATGAGAGAATGACACCTCTCACCCACATCTACACAGACACTGCAAGAGAGGAACCAACCTTGATCAGGAAGAAAAACCCAAGACTTCAAACTACTCAATAGGCTTACCCTATATGCTTGAGAAGAAAGGACATTTTTAACATCTGCATTCTTGGTTGAAGGTGATTCTTTATCCATAGTGAAACATTTTACATTTCAGAAAGAAGCATGAAACTACAGAGAATGATGATGCAGATAGAAAGAGTGATGAGGTTTAGTAAATAAATTCACGTAAATACCTTCTCTCAGGAATTTTCAAGGGGGCAAGAAGTGGAGTACAGGTGGCATTCAAAGAAATCCTTAAAAATTGACAAGAAAATGAAAATAATAGTAAACCTGATTCAATTAAGAGAAAGCTTATAAAGTGATATTTCTCTTTTATACAAAGGGTCATTCTGGTCTGTGCTCTGGAAGAAGAGTGTACTTGGAAATTTTAATAGATAAGAATTACAGAGGACTTTTCATATGTTAGTGAACATGGCACTCTTTAGGGTTTTATAAAGTTGATTTCCCACAAGTGTTAAGAAAAGAGGAAGGAAAAGATGAGACGGGAAATACAAGTCCCTAATGACCCTTCTGACCCTCAAATACAAGGAGAGGATGAGAAAGCCAGTTAAGCCATCATTGCTCAAACGTCTGCTAGAATTAGAAGTTCTCCACTTAGTGGAAAAAAAGGAAAGCTCTGAGTTTATATTTAGATTTCTTAAATCCAAAAAAGAATAGAGTACAGAGATTATTTTTTTCTTCTGTTTTTCCTACCATTCTTTCTTCTGTTTATTTTTTTCAATTATGATTTCGACTCACAATCTTTTAAAATAATAATATACATGCATTTCCTCATCTTTTTCTAGACATTAAAAAAATGCCCCACTGGGAAAGAACTTGATGCAATTCTTCTTTAAGAGTGTAAGGAAAGAAGTCTTCCTTTATAATACAAAATCGGCTGTCTACTTAGCATGAGTCAAGTTAAAAACTGTGCTTGCTCTGTGTGTTACCACCCTCTCAACTAGGAAAAAATTCAAGAGATCAAAACAACCATTTATTTTCTCCACTAGACACAGAGGTCAAGATCCAATGGTGTGTCACAGTCTGTTGCAAGCTCTGTTGCAAGTAATTTGTTACTATTAATAGTTCAAAGTTTGCAAATGATTTACTTTTGTTTGTATGTTACAGGGAAGTCAAGGTTATCCTGAAATGTCACTCTCACTCAGCTGCAATTCTGATATCCTTCTCTGAAGAGAGAAGGGGAGGCTTTCTTAGCTAAGATGCCAGACAGTGAATGTCACCCAGTGTTTGCTTCTAGAGGTAAAAAGGTTGAGATCACATCATCAGACTCAGGGAAGACAGCAAAATATCCTGTAGACACTGAAAGCAAGATGCCATCTGAAAGCGAAACTAAAACACCAATACAGCATACTGACACATATATACGGAATTTAGAAAGATAGTAATGATGACCCTGTATGTGTGACAACAAAAGGACACAGACATAGAGAATGGACTTTTGGCCTCAGAGGGAGTAGGAGAGGGCGGGATGATCTGGGAGAATGGCACTGAAGCATATATACTATTATGTAAGAAACGAATCACCAGTCTATGTTTGATACAGGATGCAGGATGCTTGGGGCTGGTGTACGGGGATGATCCAGAGAGACGTTGTGGGGTGGGAGGTGGGAGGGGGATTCGGGATTGGGAGCTTGTGTACACCTGTGGTGGATTCATGTCGATGTATGGCAAACCCAATAGAGTATTGTAAAGTTAAATTTAAAAATAAATAAATAAATTTAAAAAAAAATCCAATGGCAAGATGTATGTATTCAGAGACATATACAGTCATTCTCAAGAATCAGGTGTGTGGGGCCATGCAGTGAGAGAAAGTCCAGGCACCTCTTCTGGGTATGAGTGCATCATGCCCTAAGTAAGTAAATATTTGAATGACTCAATATCCCTTGCTCTGAATGATGTGCTCAGAAAGGGACTTTCTGAGTCTTATTTGGTTTTATATGGTTTTATTTTTTCTAAGAGTGTAAGATTTAAGGCCTTTGGCACTTATAATTTAGTCATAAATTAAGAACTTAGAATTCCGGTCTTATAATCAAATGAAATGTATTGACATTTTGGTTTGTTCCAGATCCTGTGCTAGGTACTAAGTTCACACAGATACTTAAGAAAGACTATTCTTCTCAAGAAACTTCCCATGAGAAATTAATTAATGTGAGTTTGTTCCAGAAAGGTCAATATACTCCCTCTATGTGCTCAGAAAATCATGTTTATGAGCCTACAAAATCAAGGAACAGACTGAGTTGCGGTGAATCCATCAGATGAAATAGAATCTAATGAAGCCTCATGAGGACCAAACAACTGATTTCAACTGAAAAAAATCCCACATCACAATTTTCTTTGTGTATATATAAAGTTTCAGTCATTATGGAAAGTCACTGTCACTGAGCTAAAAATCAGATGATCTGAGTCCATTAGCTTATTAGCTCTAATGACTAAATAAGTTAACATCTTTGAGACTTGTTTTCTTACCTACAAAATGAGACGAATCATTCTTCCCATTACTCCACTCTGATGTGGTGAGAATGGAACACATTGACAGAAGCAGGGGACCAAATTCTACTCCAACATAGAGTTGTAATCAGTAACCATTGCATGCCAAGTAGAGTGTTAGACGATTTCCCCATGCTCTCACTTTTAACCCTCACAGCAATGCTCACTATAGGCATTATTCTCTTAAAAGTTGACTTTCTCTAGGTTACATGAAGTCATGGCAGAGCTAGAATTTTGAAAACCAAACTGTCTGTCTGCAGGGTGCTTGTTTTCATCACTTCATCCTGCTTATATCATACCTGAGTCAATTATGTGAAACGTCTTTGAAAATTGGAAGCTGTTCTACTCTCCCCATCCCAAGCCAATGATCTGAGAGTGAAAATGTCCCCGAACTCACTTGCTCTGTTCCTTTGCACATGGCAAGGTTTCTACTTGAAGTTTTTTGTCTTTTCTTTCCCCGTGATTAATTCTTAGCCATTCTTCAAGCTGACTATATTCTCTATGCAACAGTGATCTTTCCTTCTTATAAAATCTGATATATCTATACTATTTCACTGTCACATACAGTTAATATGTTATATTTTCAGTTATTATTTTACATGTGTCTTGTTTCCTTAGCTAGATTAAAATTTCCAGTGGTAAATGAATGCCTTGGTACTCCTCTAGGAAGAATTTCCTATAGATATATTTTAAAATATTTTAAGACAAAGATTAAAATGATCACTAAAATAAACAGTCTATTTTTAAAAGAATTTAAAATGTTTGGCTTACCTATGTTATAAGTAAATACATTCACTTTTTACAATCATTTTTTCTTATATTCAAAATACTGCAGTGTGAAAATATAAATTATGCTACTGCCTGCCACCATTATTATATTTGTGTATATGTCTCACTATTTTTTCTATATGTGGCTATATTTACAAAATTTGAATTCAAAAAATTTGAATGTCAGGGACTTTTATTATATGATGTTTACTTATAATCTATGGAAAACGTTCATATTATTGTATAGTTTCTAACTGCATCGTTTTAACAGATATATATTGCTTTTCCATGTTTTTTAATTTGTTTTATCTTTCAATATTTCGTCAGTTCATTGAGCACTTTCTTCAGTTTTCCATTTTTCTCACCATTGCAACCATTACAAGATTACTATACACCTCTCCAGAGTTAGTCTGTGCTATGTAGAAGCTAACTATATTAAACCTGTATATCTATCTTTTTAAGAGCAAATAATGGAATCATAATATCCTTATCTTGCCTTTTCATGCTATGACACACTTTAGAGAATTTTTCCCAAATCAATATAGGGCTTCCCTTGTTAAGGGTGTATATTGCCACCCTGCTTATTTAATTTATATGCAGAGTACATCATGAGAGACGCTGTGGTGGAAGAAACACAAGCTGGAATCAAGATTGCCGGGGCAAATATCAATAACCTCAGATATACAGATGACACTACCCTTATGGCAGAAAGTGAAGAGGAACTAAAAAGCCGCTTGATGAAAGTGAAAGAGGAGAGTGAANTTTTTTTTTTTTTTTACTTTATTTTACTTTACAATACACTATTGGTTTTGTGATACATCAACATGAATCCACCACGAGTGTACACGTGTTCCCCATCCTGAACCCCTCTCCCACCTCCCTCCCCATACCATCTCTCTGAGTCATCCCAGTGCACCAACCCCAAGCATCCTGTATCCTGCATCGAACCTGGACTGGCATTTCATTTCTTAAATGATATTATACGTGTTTCAATGCCATTCTCCCAAATCATCCCCACCCTCTCCCTCTCCCACAGAGTCCTAAAGACTGTTCTATATATCTGTATCTCTTTTCCTGTCTCACATAGAGGGTTACCTTTATCATCTTTCTAAATTCCTTATCTATGCATTAGTACACTGTATTGGTGTTTTACTTTCTGGCTTACTTCATTCTGTATAATCAGCTCCAGTTTCATCCACCTCATTAGCACTGATTCAAATGTATTATTTTTAATGGCTGAGTAATACTCCATTGTGTATATGTACCACTGCTTTCTTATCCATCCATCTGCTGTTGGACATTTAGGTTGCTTCCATGTCCTGGCTATTATAAACAGTTCTGTGATGAACAAGAAGAGATAAGAAAGCCTTCTTCAGTGATCAATGCAAAGAAATAGAGGAAAACAACAGAATGGGAAAGACTAGAGATTTCTTCAAGAAAATTAGAGATACCAAGGGAACATTTCAGGCAAAGATGGGCTCGATATAGGATAGAAATGGTCTGGACTTAACAGAAGCAAAAGATATTAAGAAGAGGTGGCAAGAATACACGGAAGAACTGTACAAAAAAGATCTTCATGACCCAGATAATCATGATGATGTGATCACTAATCTAGAGCCAGACATCTTGGAATGTGAAGTCAAGTGGGCCTTAGAAAGCATCACTACAAACAAAGCTAGTGGAGGTGATGGAATTCCAGTTGAGCTATTTCAAATCCTGAAAGATGATGCTGTGAAAGTGCTGCACTCAATATGCCAGCAAATTTGGAAAACTCAGCAGTGGCCACAGGACTGGAAAAGGTTAGTTTTCATTCCAATTTCAAAGAAAGGCAATGGCAAAGAATGCTCAGACTACCGCACAATTGCACTCATCTCACATGCTAGTAAAGTAATGCTCAAAATTCTCCAAGCCAGGCTTCAGCA
>SJYV01022121.1:283901-304852 GCA_006410875.1 Neotragus pygmaeus | reverse complement strand
TTTTTTTTTTTAATTTATTTATTTTTTAATTTGACTTTACAATACTCTATTGGGTTTGCCATACATCGACATGAATCCACCACAAGTGTACACAAGCTTTGTTTCTTTTGCATTTATTTCTGCCCTAATTTTTAAGATTTCTTTCCTTCTACTAACCCTGGGGTTCTCCATTTCTTGCTTTTCTAGTTGCTTTAGGTGTAGAGTTAGGTTATTTATTTGACTTTTTTCTTGTTTCTTTTTGTATTCCTGTATTGCTATGAACTTTCCCCTTAGCACTGCTTTTACAGTGTCCCACAGGTTTTGGGTTATTGTGTTTTCATTTTCATTCATTTATATGCATATTTTGATTTATGCCTTTTCTAAAACCAGCTTGAACATCTGGAAGTTCACGGTTCACATACTGCGAAGTCTTGGCTTGGAGAATTTTGAGCATTACTTTCCTAGCATGTGAGATGAGTGCAATTGTGCAGTAATTTGAGCATTCTTTGACATTGCTTTTCCTTGGGATTGGAATGAAAGTGACCTTTTCCAGTCCTGTGGCCACTGCTGAGTTTTCCAAATTTGCTGGCATATTGAGGGCAGCACTTTCTCAGGCTCATCTTTCAGGATTTGAAATAGCTCAACTGGAATTCCTTAATGATCTACAATTACAGCTCCTCCAGAATGGCTTTGGTTAAAGGGACTGACAATATCAAGTGCTGGGATGGTTGTGAACAATGGAAACGCTGCAGCTGGGAATATAATTTAGAAACTACCTTGGCTATGTGTTTGGCAGTACCTACTGAAGCTGAACATACAACATCTTATGACCCTAAAATCCCATCATATCCTTGGATATGTTCACAAAACATGCATGTGTCCACCAAAGACAAGCACAAAATCATTTACAGTATTATTGTTTGTAATAACCCCAAAAATGAAACAACACACATATCCATTAGCAGCAAAATGGGTAAATTGTGGTATACTAACAAAAAGTAAATAAAATAAAAACAAAAAATAAATAAAAGGAAACTTTATACTATATAGTGTTGAAAATAAAGTATTATCATACCTAAAGAAATGGGTGAATTTTACAGACACAATGTTGAGGGAAAGAAGCCAAATATATAATAATACATTGTTTACTATGCTTTTAAATATAGTTCAAAAAAAGTCAGTCAAAACTAAAATGTGATATTAGAAGTTAAAAAGTGGTTACCTCTAGGAGATGTTACTCATAGAGAAGGAGAATGTGAAGGTGGTTAATGATGTGCAAATGATGTTTCATCTCTTAATCTGTGTAGTAATTTCATAAGTTAGTGCATTTAGTGGGATTGCATTAAGCTTTAATAATTTGTACATGTTCATATATTTTATTTGGATTTTAAGTCTATTTAAAAATTTCAATTTGGCTCTTTTAAACCATTTTAGTCTTCCAATTATAAATTACCAGAAATGACCTTGTTGGAATTTTTAATGAAATTGCTTTGGACATTTTAACACAAGTTGAATATGTGTTACTATGAGAAAAATGGACATTTTAAAATATTACATCCCCCATACACAAGGGTGAGATATGTTTTCACTTATTTTGTATTTCTTATGTCCTTCAGTGATTATATACACATTTTTTTTTCTCCTATACAAACCTTACACTTTGTGTACAGCCTTATAGGGTTAGTTGCTACCATGAAAAGTATTTTTAACTAGCTGTTGGTACATAGAAAATTGTCCTTTGTACTATTAATGTTGATGCTTTTAAATTTTTTTCACATCAGCAATTATTTCATCAGCAAATAGTGAAGTTTTTTTCCTTTGCCAAAATTTTATCTCTTCTTTTAAAAAAAAACTTACTTTATTGAACCCCTTGAGTGAAATATTAGATAGAAGCCATTACAGCTGGATTCCTTGCTTGTTCTTGACCTTAAATTGAAACCTTCTAGTATTTATGCCTTAATTATCATTTGTTTGGGGATTTGAGAAATTAAAATATTTTTTCAACTAGTTGACAAGTCTTGCATTTGGGGGTTAAATTCTACTTTACTCTGATGTATTTTAACTGTGTATTACTTTATATATTTTGTTAATTATTTTTAGAATTTTGCCTCTATGTTTATAGATATTGATCTTTTTCTTTTCTTGCTGTTCTTATCTGGTTTGGTGGTAGCTCTTCAAAGTGATTTGGAAGACCTATTGCTCTGAGTCTTCAGAGTAGTATATTAGATTAACATTATCTTTTTTTAAGATTTTGTGAAATGCCCTTGTAAGTGCTTATAAATTTAGGACTTTGAGAAAGTGTCTGAAAGTGAAAGCCACTCAGTCATGCCTGACTCTTTGTGACCCCATGGACTGTAGGCTCCTTTCTCCATGGAATTCTCCAGGTCAGAATACTGGAATAGGTAGCATTCCCTTCTCCAGGGGATTTTCCAAGCCCAAGGATTGAACCCAGGTCCCCCACATTGAAGGCAGATTCTTTACTGTCTGAGCCACTGGGAAGCAGGACTTTGATGGGGGAGGAGGGGGGCGGGGCAAAGAACAGAACACCAATTCAGTTTCTTTAGTAATTATAGGTCTCTTCAGATTTTCACTTCTTGAGACCATTTTAATACTTTAAGTGTTTTTCAGTAAATTATCTATTTCATTTAACTTTTCAAATTCATTGACATTCATTTTTGTTGCTATTTGAACATATAATATAATCTCTATCTTATTTTTATAACTAACGTTGCCTTTTGCATCTTCTTTTTAAGATCTATTGAGGTCTATTGATCTCCAAAAAAAAAAAAAAAATTGCACAGATTTAATACTGTGATGAGATTGGACATATGTACATCACTACAATCAAGATGCCAAATATATCCAGCCTCCAAAAATTTCCTTGTGTGATTTTGTGTCTTACAAACACTTAATATGAGATCTATTCTTTTAACAAACTTTGAAGTGCACAATAATGTGTTATTAACTATATATAGGCACTATGTTATAAAGCATCTCTCTAGAACTTAACAGAAGCTTATATCTGTATTCCATAACCCTTCACCCTATTCCCTAAAAGCCATTATTCTATTCTCTGCTTCTGTGAGTTTGGTTATTTTAGAAACTCTAGGTAAGTGGAATCATATAGCATTTGTCCTTCTGTGACTTGCTGATTTCACTTAGCATAATATATTCCAGGTTTATCCACACTGTCACAAATGTAGGGTACCCGTCTGTTTCTAAGACTGAATTATATTGCATTGTATATGTATTGAAATGTCACATTCTGTTTATCCATCCATCTGTTGATGGACATTTGGGTTTTTCCCATATGTTGACTATTGTAAATAATGTTGCAACGCACATGAGGATGTGGATATCTTTTTGAACTCTTGATTATCCTTTCTTTCTAATAATTCTTACTAGAGGGTAGTTTATTAATCTTTTCCAATCATCAGCTCTGGTTTTAGCTGATCTTTGCTATTATCTCTTTGTGAAATATATTTTTTAATTCCACACAATTGGATTTAAAGTGATCTGTCAATTTAGTTACATACAGTGGGAGATATATTTGGCTAGTGTACCAATATGAGTCATTTTTAATGGAATTTACCCCATTATTATATGGAATATAATTCACATTATTATTGAATTAATGCAAACAAAGATTTTTTAGAAATGCTTCTATGAGCATGGCTAGATGGATGATTTCTATGCTCTAATTAAGGCATATTTCTCTCATAAGTACCAAATTTACTCCTTTGGAATCATTTTGTTCTTTCCTCTTCACTGTCTATCACATAATAAATACTCAGTCTTATGTGTTGCACTGAAATGAAGTAGGCAAACTAATAAATTTTGCAGATTCTGTCATTTTTCTTAATTCCAGTTGTATATCCTTCTCATCTTTACTGACTCATTCCAAAAGCAAGTATCTAGCACTATCCTGAGCTTGACAACACAATGGTACACAATTCAAGGAAGATCCTGATCACAGAGCTTACATTCATCTGTGAGGAAACTCAAAAAATAGACAAGTAAAGAAAGATAATATTAAAAAGTGATCAAGAATTATTTTTCTTAAATTCCACTGTGATAGAATTAAGTGTAATTAAACAGGTACAGGGAGGAGGTGCACACTATACAAAATGAAATGATCAACAAAATTCTCCTTGAAAAATATTTGCAAGACCATAACTATGAAAATGAACCAGCCATGAAAAACTTATTGTGAATTCAATGAAGGAAAAGGGTGTAACAAATGCAAAGACCACAAGAGAAGAAAGACCTTGGCATGCTTGAGTAAGAGAAAGAAAGCTGTTGTAGCTGGAACCTAGGAAAAGAAGTGATAAATAGAAAATAGAATAGGTGAAATGCAGATCGTGTGATATTATGTAAGCCAAAGGAAGCATTTGGTTTTGAGTCTCAATACAATAACAAGTCATTAAAGAGTTTTTATTGTTGTTTTATTTGTGGTTTATGTTTTAATAGAGAGCCATGACCTGATTTCAGTTTTTAAAAGAGCTTAATTACAACCTACAAAGAATGGCTTGTAAGCAACAAGAGTAAGAGTAGAAATTAAGTTATTACAGTTTAAAGATGACATGGATTTGGACCATCACAATAAGAGTGGAGATGGAAAGAAGTAAACCAATTCATGACACAAATTAAAGACAAATCAATCAGAATCCATTGATGAATTAAATATAAGGGATGGACATGAAGGAAAGGGAGAAATAAAGGAAAATCCAGGGTTGGTGGCTTGAGAAGATAAGCACTAGTATAATGGTATATTACAATACACTTGTCAAGATGCCAAATTTTTTTCCAATAATTATATTGCAGTTGTTTTTCTAATAGTATAGAAACAGTAAATTACAATGTGGAAAAATTAATTATGGGTCAGAGGACTTTGATAGATTACTTGCTGTACAAGGCTTTGTTGCAAACCAAAAATTATAAATATAATTACCAAATGATTGTGCAAATTAAATGAGATAGCACAGGCAAAAGTAATCAGCACAATATCTAACACACCGTATTTACTCAGTATGTATTGGTTAAATCTAAATAGAGATACATTTTGATCACCTTGATGACTGATGGAAGATATTTTGGTACCACTGGATTTGTTTTTCTTTTTTACCTTTTTTTTTTTTTTTTACTTTATTTTACTTTACAATACTCTATTGGCTTTGCCATCTCGTGGAGATTGATTAACACCCTATTCTAAAACGTCATACATTTATCTATCATTTCTTCAAGAAGGTGACTTCTTTAGATGTTAATCTTGTCAAGTTTAATATAGAGTAGATTTAGCTTTACTTAAAGAGGTTAATTTGTAGATGCTATCAGTGTATTTTCTAAAATATGTCAAACAATAAACTGTCAAAACAGGAATAAAAGGAAGGCATTAAATAATTTGACATTAGGTTGTTTAGGGGTAAATTCCATCTCAGTTCTTTCTTATAGTCTGTGCAAATCAATTAAATCTCTCTAAAAAGAGGTTTTAATTATGGTAGCAGAGAAGTAGAATAAATGATCTTTTAAACCATATTTATGTCAGGCCTCTAGGATGGGAGGAAATATACTGCATTCCTTGCTGATAATAGTTAACCAGATAATGAGTTTATATATACATAAAAATTCTCTGTCAGTTCTAAAGTATAATTAATTCTTTCTGCAAATGTTTACTGAGTATATTCTATGTCCCTGACCAAGCACATATATTCTTAGAGCTAACAGTCCAGTTGCAAGAAAATAAGGAATAATTGAATGAATAAATTGATCACTCCATAAAAAAAAAAAAAACACAAGATAATTATTAAGGCCAAGAAAGAAAGAAACAGGAAGATGCAGGAAACGGAAAGTAACTTAACTGGGTTGGTTTCTTTACTCAATGGAGGCCCTGTGCAAGAACAATCATTTCAACTGGAGGTTGAAAGATGAAAGTAGTATTGTAAAGTAGAATAAAGTAAAAAAAATAAAAAGAAAGATGAAAGTAACCCAGCCTCATGATCCAATGAAAACAGAGTTCTTGAGATAAAAACAAATATAAATGTCTAAACTGGGAATAAGGTTGACTGTTGAAGCAAAATGAGAAAACTTAAGTGGACAAAGAAGGAGAAACAGGAGAGAGCACAGTATGAGAAGAGGTGTAAGAGTAGGCAGAGGCCAGGTCACTGATGAGTGCATAGGCCATGGAAAGTAATGTGAATTTCTTTTAGCATGATGGAAAATATGTATAAGATCTAAACAGTAGAGCTACATACTTCAAAATAACCAATTGACAGGATTAGAGACAAATGGATCATTTAGCAGGCTAATAATCATGGAGGCAGTAATTATGGAAAAGATGAAAAGTGATAAGGTGTGGGAAATATATTTAACATAGGGTTAAATTGATGGTGGATTGGATGTACAGAACAAGGAAGGCAATAGTGACTCCTATATATACTTTTTATATATAGGCAGCATCACTTACTGAGATGTAGAAGGCTGGAACAGGAGCAGGATGATGGAAATTGAGGGGTGGAACCAAAACTGAGTGTTTTCTTGGAAATAAATGAAGTTTAGAATACCAACTGCACATCTATATGAAGCTTTTGTAAAAGTAAGAAAAGTATATCATTCTTAAGCTCAGAGATTGGGGCTGAATATGTAAACTTAATAGTCATGAACATAAGATGCTATTAAAAGTCACAGGACTACATTAGATCATATAAGGAGAGGGTGTGGACCTGAAAATAATTCTGAGATTTCTAAGTTGAGAAACAAGGATTGACCACTGGACTTATCAAGATGGAAGGCACTGGTGACTTTGACAAAAGCAGTTTCAGTAGATCCTGGGGAAAAATGTTTCACTGAAGTGGACTGAAAAGTAGAGGTGGGGAGAGAATAGTATAGATAGTGTGTCTAGAATACATGTGTGAAAAAGAGCAGACAAATAGGGTAGGCGCTAGAGGAATATTGTGAAGACTAGAATTTATTAAAAATAAGAACTTATTGGGGAAGATACTGTAATTTTTTTAAATTTTCATGACAATTTTCAGATAGAAGAAATTAAATTGATTGTGAAAAGAAATAAGCTAAACCTGCAGAAGCAAAATCCTTGAGTAGATCACAAGCAAAGAATCTAACAACCGAGTTGATCAAGTGGAAAACACTGGCTTTCCATTGGCACGGAGAGGTTTTACTAATTTCAACAGGAAAGAAGTATAAGGTACACGGGTACAATAGTAAATCAGTCAATCTCCACTGCAATCTCTTCCCTCCACAAGAATTAGTTCCTTGTGGTGTAAAAGTGTAGGCTGTGGAGTCCAATTGTGGTTTAGTCTCTCAGTCGTGTCCAACTCTTTGTGACCCCATGGACCATATGCCATAAGGTTCCTCTGTGGATTTTCCCAGGCAAGAATACTTGAGTGGGTTGTCATTCCTTCTCCAAGGGAGTCCAACTGACTTGGTTCAAATATCAGCTCACATGAAAAAATTGGCTTATGTCCCAGTCTTTCATCTGTTAAGATGGGGATAATATTAGTACCTACCTCAGAGGTACTTTTGAGATAAGGCAAATGAAACTGTAACACCCACAGGAGACAAGGAGTACCAAACAAATGTGGCTGCTATTGTTGTCATTACTATTATTACAGCAATGTTATGTTACTATGCGCTGTGCTATGCTTAGCTGTTCAGTCATGTTCGACTCTTTGGGATCCCATGCACTGTAGCCCTCCAGGATGATCTATCCATGGAATTCTCCAGGCAAGAATACTAGAGTGGGTACCCATTCCCTTCTCCAGGAGATCTTCCCTACCCAGNTGGAGAATTTTGAGCATGAATTTACTAGCATGTGAGATGAATGCAATTGTGCATTCTTTGGCATTGCCTTTCTTTGGGATTGGAATGAAAACTAACCTTTTCCAGTCCTGTGGCCACTGCTGAGTTTTCCAAATTTGCTGGCATATTGATTGCAGCACTTTCACAGCACTCAATATGCCAACAAATTTGGAAATATATCATGGCATATATGAAGAGATGCTCAGTAAGCCTTAAGCATTATGCTGTCCTTTATTCCCTGTTCCTTTTAGAGCCTTGGCTATCATCAGTTCTTGTCATTACGTGGTTTTTTGCTTATAGTCGTGGTCAGTGAAAAATCAATGACTTCCCTGAACTCACAATACCAGTCTAGGTTCTCTTAGTTGTATTTAGGTCCTAAAAGAGGCCCTGGGAGAGGACTCTGAGTCAAACAAAACAAAATAATCCAAAGAATGAACAAATAAAACAGAAATAACCAAAATAAAACAAAAAAGAGACAAACATAACAAAATACAAATTAGCAAAACAAAACTGCTCAAGAAACCCAGTTTTTGCAGTAACTATTCTAAACTCTATTTTTTTTTAAGTATTTTTCTGCATTCTTTTGTGTACCATGCTATTCCAATGAACAGAGTACTGATTTGTAGAAAAAAAGATAACATTAAGATTAATTTTTTCTCTATGTGGTTCTCCTATCATTGTAAGAATGAATAGTTCTTTAGCTTTCAAGGTTATTATGAATTCTGGTGATAATTTTAGGAAAGAATATAAAAGTTTAAAATCTTGAGTATTTTGTATTTCCACATACTATTGTATTGGCTTCTTATATATGATAAATGGGCTTCCCTGGTGGCGCAGATGATAAAGAATCTGCCTGCAATGCAGGAGACCCAGGTTCAATCCTTGAGTCTGGAAGATCCTCTGAAGAAGGGAATGGCTACCCACTCCAGTATTCTTGCCTAGACAATTCCATGAACAGAAGAGGCCTGGAGGGCTATAGTCCATGGGGTCGCAAAGAGTCAAACAAAACTGAGTGACTCACACTTTTACTTTCACATGTGATACTTAGAAAAGTAAGCTCTTGGAACATATTTTTTGATGATTTCTTTACAGCTTTATCAATACTTACTATGCTGTTTAAGCATGATTTGAGAAAACTATTACCATTGATGTCTTAGCTAATTTTGCTGGTTTTTTTTTTTTGTTGTTTGTTTTTTATAGCAATAGTAGTGTTAATATTAGGAATTCAAATTATTTGAGGGTAGAGAAAAACAGATGTAAATTGCAATCAAACAAATTCTTATTGCTGTTGTGTGTATGTAACAATATTACAAATAAAGATGTTAGTCCATGCATGGAATAAATAAGAAAAAAATTGCTCAGCTGTAAGGTGTAGGCTCAATTAACTTAGTCTTCCTAACTGTGAAGACATTTGTAGTCAATTCCAAGAATGTTAAAACTTTAGATCTTGGGGGGAAAATGTGATGCTAAAGTCGTAAAATTTGATACTCCTGAAACAATATACCATTTAGCCTTCATTGGGAAGATAAGAATATTGTGCAGTGGGCTGCAGGGAACTTGAATTAGCTCAGTCAATTAAGTCATGATTAATTTATGTTAGATGCTTCTCTTCTGAGTATGTAAAAGACAAGATTTTAGTTAACCAGCAGTATTTAGTTTAATAAAAGTCTTTAAAAATGAATTCTAGAGAGAGAAAAATCGACTATTGACACAATCAATGGACAGCAAGAGTCCCATTTTAATTTGTGTCAATGGAAGTTAAAATAAATTTAGAAACTAATAAGAACACGGTTGCTCCCTTCAAATGGATGACCAAATTTCCTAGATAGTTGTTAGCATTAGCATGGCTTATACAGCAGTGCTGCCTGGACGTGTGACAAATCATAAGTATGCACAAGAGCAGAGCCTTTCTTTCTTTGCAGCAATTGCTGCCGCTAGTGATAAGTTCATGTTCTCTCTGGGTCTAACAAGAAACATTCAATTTTCTAGCGCCTTCGGTCAAAAATGATTCTGCAGAGGCTGTGAGTAGATTCTGATTACTCTAATTATCCATCTGAACATAATACATGAGCCTAATGGGCCTTTGTGCATTTAGGGAACATTGAGGGAGCATGTGGTTGTAGACCTAGCTGGGTTCCTAAACCACAGAGTAAATAATAGAAGGCTCATGCAATCTGTTCAAGGGAAAAAGCAAAAATGAATCTTGAAGAAAATGCTGCAGCTGCATTCATACAGTGGCTCAGATGGTCTAAATATTGTGGAAAACATTTCATTGAAGACAAGAGTAGCACTTAGGATTGATCTTTCTTTAAAAGAAACCAACGAGGGCAGTACGCACTTTTAGGAATATCTTCTTGGCTGATAAAGAGAAGTTATATGGCTGATTTGATTCACCTCATTTGTCTGAAAATATTTGAATTAACACTGCCTGTGTAACTTGGGTTCTAGAAAAGTCATGAATAATGTCATCATATAGGATTAACAATTACTCTCCATGAGGCAATGAATGGATACTACTACAAGTGCAAATATTATGCTTCCAAGAATACCATGTGTGAATTTTGCTAGGCCTAATAAAATGTTTGAGAACATAGGATCTGTAGTTCAGATTGCAGACTTCCTGGGTTTTAATTCTGAATTTATCAAATAGTTGTACAATCTTGAACAATTTATTTGACTTCAATTTTATTCATATGTACCACAAGGATAATAAAATAATAGTCTAAAGGTTATCATTAGGAATGATGTGTGTGTGGGGGGGTATATATACATATACCCACACACACATTATACCTGTAGCAGTTTGTCTGACATTTAGTCAAAGCTCAGGAAATACTGGCTCTAATTATTGTTTTTAGCATTTCTATCATTTGTCTCCTTACTTGAATGGTATGGGAGGTGGTATTGGGCCGGGGATGAGGGGGGGGCGGTCATTATCAATTTCTAGGTTAAAACACACAATTCCATGATTTTAAGACATTTGCCTTGTGGTCAAAAGGAAGAAAGAGCAGAAATGGATGAATTAGAGCCTGTTTACCTAACCAAGAGCCATCTGAGGCTCTGTCCCTCATCTCTCTTCTGAGGCATAGTCTAAGGCAAAGTGGAACATCTCATGTAAAATAATGGTGGTTAAATACAGAAGGCTTTCTAAATATGTTCTTATATTCCTTCCAAATTAAACTTTAGCTTCTTTCTATCATTATTTTTTTAATATGTCAATATAATGCCATTATACCTAATTAAAATCATAGCTAGTGTGTTATATAAATATCTGAGATTATAACAATTAATTTCCTGTTTATTTACTTATTACACTTTTGATTTTGAAACATATGCTTACAAAGGAAAGGAGGCAATTGAATTCTTTTTTTACATATACTGAATATTTTTTATGTGATACTAAGAATTCTGGCTACAGTCATCAGTGTCAAATATGAAGTAACTGTTCACAAAAACGTGACAGAGATAGACACATTCTCCATGATTACAAATGCCTAGGTGCTCACATTATTCTTCATGAACCACACGCCTTCAGTAGTGATCAAGCCTAGCCATCGTCCTTCTCACAGGCAAGGTGTCATGAAGTAAGAAGAGTCCCATCTTTGTGACATGCCATGTTTCTCTGCCAGCATGAGAGGATCTGGGTTTTTTTCTTTTGGCCAGTCAGTTGGTAGGTAATGATATGGTAGCTCAGATATGTCATTTTTCAGCAGTAACTATCATAATTTCTATTGGTGCAGAAAATCAGCAATGGTTGTTCACACTGACTGAAGCACTAACTGCACAATGGAAGGACAGGGGTTTTGACAACAGCAGCCCTTGTACCAGGGCCTCGGAAACAAAACAAGGCTATGAAGAGTGGTGTGTGTGTGGGTGTGTGTGTGGGTGTGTGTGTGTGCGCGTGTGTGTGTGTTTTAAGTGAATGTGAAGATGCCCTTGTGTAATAGACTGGTGTCTTCAAAAAGAAAAATAAAAAAGTGAACTGTTTATGAGGTCTGGCAAAGGATAGATCACTAGAAATAATTTTAGAGAATTGGTTTAAAAAAAAAAACAGAGAAACATGGAGATGTTATATGACTGTATAAAATTCAAGCCCTTTTGAAGACTCGGGGAAATGGTAAAAACAATAACAATCTCATGTGCTTAATTGTTACCCAAATCCTTTGTTTAAAATACTGGCAAGTTTATTTTCTTATTAAGGAATACAGTCCATTGTAAGCAACTTGGAAAATACAGCTAGACAGAGTATCATTTAAATAATCCATTATCCCACTAACTACCTTTGCATGAGTTCATTTTATACAAAGCAACTGCTGTGATCTTTGTAAATTGTTCATCTGCTAAGAACTCTCTAATGGATCCCTGGCACACCTCGAAGTCTAAATGACTCTCCCTGCCTACACAGCCCCAAATGACCTGGCCCCAGGCTTTCTCTGTTTCTCCCTAATTTGCCATCACTCTTGCTTTACCTCATTCTTCTCCAGTCCAGAATATTGAGCTAGGATTTCTCAAACATTCCAAGCTCATTCCTACTACAGGGCATTTCCAGCTCTTCCTTGACTAGAACGTTCTTTATCCAGGTACTCATGGCCTTGGCTGTGGATTCATTCAGGTCTCTATTAAGCATCAGCCCTCAAATAGGCCCTCCCTGAGCACCCCATCTGAAACAACACCCTTTCCATAATCCCCCCTTTTGAATCCTGCCACTTCTAAACCTCCTTTTGGCACCATTATATAACTTTGGATTGCATATTAATTTTTTTAATCTCCATGTATATTCACCAAAATGTAAGCTTCCTGAGGATGTTTTTGTTCATCAGTGCATCCCCACTGTTGATCAAAACTCTTCACCTACAACATGCTCTCAATAAATATCTGTTGAGTAAATGAATATCCAATGTTAACATTCTGATTATAAAAATTAAAAATAATGCCTCGGGCTGCTAATTTGGGGCATTCTTCTAAATGCTTTCCATGTGCAAACATACTGAATCCTCCTAACAATCAGATAAAAAAGGTGTCATTATTTTTCCCAATCTTATGAGTGAGGAAATTGAGACAACAGAAATACTTGCCCAAGATAGAGTTAGTAACTGACAGAATCAAAATATGAAACTAGGCAGGCTGGCCTCATAGCCAAAATCTAAATCACTAGTCAGCCCTGTCTTTTCTTTCTCACTGTTATACAAACACATACACACACTTACATGCACATACGTGCATAGAAGGGCAGAGCTAACAGTATTTGGAAAATATTTTCCACATAATTAAATATGCTCTGGCAAGATTACTTAATGCCTGTACCATATTTCATTCTATGAGTTTGTCAGAAGGATTTTTAAACCATTCTCATATGATGAACATTTGTAGATATTATTCTTTTACTATTGTTATTAATATAATTAATATTCTTTTCTATAAATTAAATTATTAGATAAACAAGTGCATTTTTTCTCAGGGTTTTAAATTTTATATTACCAAATTGTTCTCCAGAAAAAATAACATAATATCCATTTCTTCATACCGTTACAAACCTGAGTATATATATTTAAATTTTATTCATTTTGATAAGAAAATTTTATTTAATATGTGCCTGCTTTTTCAGAGGGGTTGAACCAAGAATATTAGAAATATCAAGGGAATATTTCATGCAAAGATGAGCAAAATAAAGGACAGAAATGATATGGACCTAACAGAAGCAGATAGTAAGAAGAGGTGTCAAGAATACACACAAGAACTATACAAAAAAGATCTTCACAACCCAGATAATCACGATGGTGTGATCACTCACCTAGGGCCAGATCCTGGAATGTGAAGTCAAGTGGGCCTCAGGAAGCATCACTATGAACAAAGCTAGTGGAGGTGATGGAATTCCAGTTGAGCTATTTCAAATCCTAAAAGATGAAAGTGCTGCA
The DNA here is from genome assembly GCA_006410875.1 of Neotragus pygmaeus. Classification (NCBI taxonomy): domain Eukaryota; kingdom Metazoa; phylum Chordata; class Mammalia; order Artiodactyla; family Bovidae; genus Neotragus; species Neotragus pygmaeus. The sequence continues at coordinate 291,143 of SJYV01022121.1, read as the reverse complement.
CTCAATATGCCAGCAAATTTGGAAAACTCAGCAGTGGCCACAGAATGGAAAAGGTCAGTTTTCATTCCAATCCCAAAGAAAGGTAATGCCAAAGAATGCTCCAACTACCACACAATTGCANGAGATCAGCCCTGGGTGTTCATTGGTAGGACTGATGTTGAAGCTGAAACTCCAATACTTTGGCCACTTGATGTGAAGAGCTGACTCATTTGAAAAGACTCAGTTGCTGGGAAAGATTGAGGGTAGGAGGAGAAAGGGACGATAGAGTATGAGATGGTTGGATGGCATCGCCGACTTAATGGACATGGGTTTGGATGGACTCCGGGTGTTGGTGATGGACAGGGAGGCCTGGTGTGCTGCGGTTCCTGAGGTCTCAAAGAGTTGGACATGACTGAGTGACTGAACTGAACTGAACTGAATGAACTTCCCTAAGTTCACACTTAATGCCCTCCCCACCCCAGTCCCATACCCTTTACTTTCCACACAATAGCCACAGTTTAAGTAGGACTTCTATCTACCAAAAAGTGTGCTTTTACTATTTATGCTAATGCCTTTATAATGAATGATTCCCTCAGAGGAAAGAATTTGTTGTTTTCAATGCAAAGCAAAGAAATTAACACCATCCCTTCTCCACGTTTCTCTATGAACCCAGAATATAATGTCCAGGAACGCAAAGTGTATCTTCTGCTTTTGTGAGCAAAGCATCTTTCCCTGTGCCTCAGAAAGAGATTACTCTAGGAAGAGAGTATTACTCCAACCAGTAGTAATCATTTCATATCAAGTTAAAAAGTACTAAACTTTACTTTCCTTATTGCACTGGCCGGTCCCAAATTTCCATTGAGGATTTCTTCTCTGTTTTCCAATTTTGGAGTGGTTCTGTTCACCATCCTCTTCTCTGCTATTCTGAAATTACATATGAAGTCACCCATTCCCATAGCTTTATATAGCACTGTACACTGATGAACTGGAAATGTTCATTTCACCTTGTTCCCTTCGTGATTGATCATTTTATAGGTGTAGCCACATTCAACATCTCTTTTTCAATGTCTAACAGATAATTCAAACTTAAGTCCAAAACAGAACTCTTGAGTCATTTCTCTGAGCCCTGACATGTCCCCATTTCAGAAACTCTGGAGCAAAACCCACTGTTGTTCTGCTTTAAACTAGGGAACAATTCTTAACTCTTATTTTTCCCTAATCTACTCACCCACTGCCATAGCTATTAGCAAATTCTATCATCCCCACTATCAAAGCACCTCAAAATAGAATTAAGAACCCATCTAGAAAAATGGTACTGAAGAATTTATTTACAGGGTAACAGTGGAGAAACAGACATAGAGAATAGACTTATGGACATGGGGAGAGGTGAGGAGAGAGTGAGATGTATGGAAAGAGTAACATGGAAACTTACATTACCATATATAAAATAGATAGCCAATGGGAATTTGCTGTATGGCTCAGGAAACTCAAACAGGGGCTCTGTATCAACCTAGAGGGGTGGGATGGGGAGGGAGATGGGAGTTTTAAAAGGGAGGGGATATATGTATGACTGATTCATGTTGAGGTTTGATAGAAAACAGAAAAAAATTGTAAAGCAATTATCCTTCAATAAAAAAATAAATTAATTAAAAAAAATAATTAAGAACCCAATCACTTCTCACCACTGCTACCACACTGGTCCAAATACCAGCTACTCTTCTTTAGACTACTGCTACCATCTCCCAACTGGTCTTGCTGTTTCCATCTTCTTTTCACATACCCTGTGTTTGTCACACTGTACCTAGTGTGGTGTGTTTAAAATGCAAATCTGATCACTTCATTCTCCTGCTCTGTCAAATCTATTTAGAATAAAATCTATTTTCCTTTTCCTTACTTGTCCATGCCCTGGCCCCAAATGCTCTGATCCCTGACCTTAATCCCACCACTCTTCATTTGTTCTGTTCTAGCCTTACTATCTTCTTTGTAACCTCTCCAACATGCCAGGAACATTCTCAACTCACAGCCTTTGCCCTTTATCACTATGAGTCAAAACCTCTTCCTCACTCCCTCCACCTTCCCCCACACACACACAAACTCAGCACATTCACCCAACTTTCACACAACTCAGTACATTCAGACTCTGCTCAACCATGGACTTCTCAAAGAGGAAGGTCCACACCACTGTTCTCACCCATCTCCCATTATTCCAGGTCCTCTTGTGCTGTTTTATCTTTCTAGTCTTTTGTATGTGTTCATTTGCATATTGCCTATCTTCCTCCCTAGAACGTAAATTCCATGATGTCAGGAATTCTGTTGCTTTCATTCACAACTACATCCCCAGAGTCTAGAATGGTCCTCAGCACATAGTGTTTCTGTTAAGTATTGCAAATGAATTATTATATTAGCTAGCATTCAAAATTGTCATCAAACTTGGCTTTGCTTTACAATGAACCTGGAACTGATTCAAACATATAGCAATACCAATGCAAACATTATCAAAGTGATTCTTAAAATTGATACATATAAGAGATCTTACACTTGTATTTCACCAAAATAATCAGCTGAAAAAAGGAGAGTGTCATAAACCAAAATTTTAAACAGATTTGTTAATACACTCCCACCACACCACCAATATTTTCTAGCCATACAAATTTTTCATTTACTCTGTAGAGTACGATTATGTTCATTTTATCTGCAAACATGAAGATAGACTACTTATCCAAATATGCCATTGCTTAAATTATATTTTAAATTCTATCTGTCCTGTGTTTATTTTGTATCCCCTCTATTTACTAAATAGGAGACTATATTGATTAATGACAAATGTATATCTTGGGAATGTGCCTGGAAATCTCTAGATCTACACTAGCTAATCATACAGATTTGATTTTGTGGACTCTCTTTCATCTGCAACAACTCTATAACCAAGGGAATTTTTTTTTAATGTACAAAATAAAATAAATTTCCTAAATATAAATAACTCATAAAGCAACTATACTCCAATAAATTTTTTTAAAATAATGTCTAAAATTTCATTTAAACTCTCAATATTAAAATGTCTTAAATTAGTCTTTTATTAAGTTTTTGAGGATGCTCAAGGATTTAAAAAAATAATTAAAAATACTTAAATTCATTTAACATTTCAGATCATTTATCCTCCATACTTGCATGTATTTATTGTCTTTTTTAATATCTACTAAGGTAAAGTCACCTGTTTCAAAGATCATGTTTATAATTGGTCACATATATTTTCCAGGATTCTTTTTTTCAGTGTCAAGTGGCCTTAATGTTCCAGAAAGATAAGTCTATTCTTTATCAGGACAATACTATTTTTAATTTAAATTAAACATTTTCTGAGGATTATTTATTGGGGAATTTTTCCCTAAAATTTACCTGAATTTGCTTTTTCTGTGAATTTCTAAGATGTACCGCTGCTGCTAAATCACTTCAGTCGTGTCCGACTCTGTGCGATCCCATAGACGGCAGCCCACCAGGCTCCCCCATCCCTGGGATTCTCCAGGCAAGAACACTGGAGTGGGTTGCCATTTCCTTCTCCAATGCATGAAAGTGAAAAGTGAAAGTGAAGTCACTGAGTCGAGTCCAACTCTCAGCGACCCCATGGACTGAAGCCCACCAGGCTCCTCCATCCATGGAAATTTCCAGGCCAGAGTACTGGAGTGGGGTGCCATTGCCTTCTCCTAAGATGTACTACATATGGCTAAAGACCAAAGGTATAGTAACCACACTCCCCCTTGACCCAAGCTAGAAGTTCTATCATAATGCAGAGTCAATCTAAATTAGATTTAAAAGTTGATGCCCAAGGGAAGTGTTTGCTATTAACTAGCAATGTATACAATTAAACTTAAAGCACGGTCATAGTATTTCAATCAGGGAAGCTAAGAGTCATTTCTGTCCTGTGGGGTAATAAATGAAGGCAAAAGCAATTGAACATGTTTTCTGATGTGCTAAGTGATATATGGGCTCTCTGGAGTCACCAGATTGGAAGGGCCACATGCTTAGTTAATCAACACTGCACAGTCATATTGGGGGAGAGGTGATAAATTTAACAGATGTTATACTCGCAGGGGTCAGGGTTAAATGGACTTGATCCACCACCTCTGTAATTAAAGGAATGTCTTTTAAATGCCTATTATCAAATGCCTGACTATAAAAGAGAATGAATTTTTTATTCTCATTCACTGTGAGTGGATTTAGGAATACTCTCAACCACAATGGTCAAAGCTGGCCACTGACTAACATCTTGACAGGAAGAAAATCAGATCCTGGGAGACCAGTTAATGTACTTGCTTCCAGAATTTTCAAAGCTGATTACAACAAAACCACATCCAGAGAAAATCATTAAGAAAACACTCAGGTGATAAATTGCTATTTCTTCAGACTGTCCTCCTTCAAGAATGAGCCATGTATTCTCTGCTGACAAACACTATTTCTTGCACACAATCTAAGTACAAAAGGACAAAAGGAATTCTCAGCTCAGTCACCTTCCATTTCAAGTTATGCATACCACAACTTCTTGTCTTTGCAAATGTGTCTGAATGGGCAAATGGTATTTCTGGGATTATAAATTTGATGCCTGTTTCCTGACGATGGCATATTTTCTGTTCTGAAACTTCAGTTATTGCTTAAAATTCTTAAAGGATAGAAGTTGATTTTTCCTATTTGTTGTTGTTAAGTCTATAAGTTGTGAGTGATTCTTTGTGACCCCATGGACTGCAGCATGCCAGGCTTCCTTGTCCTTCACTATATCCAAGAGTTTGCTCGGATTCATGTCCATTGAGTCAGTGATGCTTGTCTAATTACCTCATCCTCTGCACTGCCTTCTCCTTTTGCCTTCAATCTTTCCCAGCATCACAGTCTCTTCCTTTGTATCAGGTGGCCAAAGTATTGCAGCTTCAGCATCAGCCTTCCAATGAATATTCAGAGTTGATTTCCTTTAGGATTGACTGGTTTGATCTCCTTGCAGTTTAAGGGACTCTCAAAAATCTTCTCCAGCACCACAATTCAAAAGCATGTCTTCAGTCCTTAGTCATGTCTACTGTCACATTCATACATGACTACTGGAAAAATCATAGCTTTAACTATATAGACCTTTGTCAGCAAAGTGATGTCTCTGCTTTTTAATATACTGCCTAGATTTGTCATAGCTTCCTTCCAGGAAGCAAATATCTTTTCATTTCATGTATGCAGTCACTGTCTACAGTGATTTTGGAGGCCAAGAAAATAAAATCTGCCACTGCTTCCACTTTTCGGACTTCTATTTTCCATGAAATGATAGGACCAGATGCCATGACCTTAGTTGTTTTAATGTTGAGTTTTAAGCCAGCTTTTTCACTCTCCTCTTTCACCCTCATAAAGAGGTTCTTTAGTTCCTGTTCACTTTCTACCATTAGAGTGGCATCATCTGCCTATCTGAGGTTGTTGATATTTCTTCCAGCAATCTTGATTTCAGCATGTGATTCATCTTGCCCAGCATTTCACATGATGTACTCTGCACACAAGTTAAATCAACAGCATAACAATATACAGCCTTGACATACTCCTTTTCTAATTTTGAACCAGTCCATTGCTTTATGCCCAGTTCAAACTGTTGCTTCTTGACCTGCACACAGGTCTCTCAGGAGACAAGTAAGGTGGTCTGGTATTCCCATTTCTTTAAGAATTTTCCACAGTTTCTTCTTGAGAGCTCTTTATGGTTCAACAAATTTGAATTCTTTTTCAATTTCCACCATCCCTGTCTACTACCTTCAGGTCTATGAGATGTAATGCTGCTATTTGGTTACTTGATTGTAGTTTAGCCATGAAAGAACAGTGTCTTGGAAAATGACCATTCCCCTTTCTTTCATAACTCTTCAGGACTAGAGAAGAGAGCCCACCATCTTTCCTCTCTCTTCTGCATCCTCAGTATTGGCTGGAAAAATATACTCATAAGTAAGCCTAAGGAGAGGAAAGAAGGAAATATCTCCTTTCTCATCTAATGTCGTGTCCTGGATACTCTTTCCAATTGTACAGCTACATATGACCAAAACCTTTGGGTTGAACTTCAAGTCCAAGAGTGATTAGAATTAAAAATTGTGGCTCCACTGTACTGATAACAAGGTTCACAAAGTAAATTATTCCTGTCACAAATCAGTTTGAAGATATTATTTTTAATATCACCATCCACTCTTCTTACCCAACCTCTTTTCTGTCACTATCTCTCATAAGTCAGCCTAAACCTTTGAGACTGTTTACTCAACAGTAAAACAAAGATTAAAATTATTCTGTCTATATCTTTTCATGTGTTCTTCTTACTTTATAATAATGTTCCATGTCAAAAAAAAAAAAGAAAAATGAGCATGCATAAAGTGTTAAAAACCTTCTCTTTACCCTAAACATTCTCTCTCAGAAACCCAGTTCCTCTGAGTTCATCTTCTGTAAACTGACATCTGTCCTAAAAAGAAGCAACCCATGACTGAGTCATAATGATGGAAAAGAATAAAGCATAAGAAATCTTGGAGTAATAGTCCACGGTGGTGAAAATGGAAAGAAACATATGTGGCATAGTGTCAATGCAACATTCTACACTGTGGTCTTTGCTTTTTTATTTAGTTCTATATTTATGGTATACAAAAGTCCTGTTTCAGTATCACAGTGTATGACATACCTGCTAGAAAATCCATTGTATGAATGTATCAAAATTTATTTAACTTCCTATTGATGGACATCAGGATAGTTTTACAATTTGATAGATAGCATTAAAAACTTGCCATTAGTTCAGTTCAGTCGCTCAGTTGTATCCGACTCTTTGCAATCCCATGAATTGCAGCACGCCAGCCCTCCCTGTCCATCACCAGCTCCCAGATTTCACTCAGACTCACGTCCATTGAGTCAGTGATGCCATCCAGCCATCTCAACCTCTGTCGTCTCCTTCTCCTCCTGCCCCCAATCCCTCCCAGCATCAGGGCCTATTCCAATGAGTCAACTCTTCACATGAGGTGGCCAAAGTACTGGAGTTGCAGCTTTAGCATTATTCCTTCCAAAGAAATTCCAGGGCTGATCTCCTTCAGAATGGACTGGTTGGATCTCCTTGCAGTCCAAGGGACTCTCAAGAGTCTTCTCCAACACCACAGTTCAAAAGCATCAATTCTTCAGTGTTCAGCTTTCTTCACAGTCCAACTCACACATCCATACATGACCACTGGAAAAACCATAAGCCTTGACTAGATGGACCTTAGTTGGCAAAGTAATGTCTCTGCTTTTCAA
>SJYV01022121.1:271888-283038 GCA_006410875.1 Neotragus pygmaeus | reverse complement strand
ACTCCTTTTCCTATTTGGAACCAGTCTGTTGTTCCATGTCCAGTTCTAACTGTTGCTTCCTGACCTGCATACAGATTTCTCAAGAGGCAGGTGAGGTGGTCTGGTATTCCCATCTCTTTCAGAATTTTCCACAGTTTATTGTAATCCACATAGTCAAAGGCTTTGGCATAGTCAATAAAGCAGAAATAGATGTTTTTCTGGAACTCTCTTGCTTTTTCCATGATCCAGCGGATGTTGGCAATTTGATCTCTGGTTCCTCTGCCTTTTCTAAAACCAGCTTGAACATCAGGGAGTTCACAGTTCACGTATTGCTGAAGCCTGGCTTGGAGAATTTTGAGCATTACTTTACTAGCATGTGAGATGAGTGCAATTGTGAGGTAGTGCCATCAGCGAACTAGAAAGAGGGGCTTGGATTCCGAACAGAGCCCTGAATAATTATGAGACTTGCCTGCTGTTGCTGATGGTTGAAGGAAGTCCCCACGTCACTTACTGTCTAAGAAGTGTGGGCAAGACATGGGATCAGCATACCCAGGATTTGCACACACACAAAAAAATGGATTTATCCTCCAGAAACCAAGGGCACACAGAGACTGAACTTTGATTGGCATCCCACAGAGTGTATTTCAATGTTGGGTTATGTGCCAGGAGCGTCCAAGGTGTTCAGAGGGTATTCTGCATTCTTTTCAGCTTCCCTGTGGTGGGACAGGGTTCTCACAGCTTAGTTGCAGGATTCAACTTCTCTAGTTTCTTTTTTTTCTGTACCATTTCCGTGTCTTTGGATGATCTTGTTGAAGCAATGCTGCTAAGTCCTTATGAGAAGCTTTATGATAACGGTGATGCTGAAGCCCCAGTGCTTTGGCCAACTGATGCAAATAGCTGACTCATTGGAAAAGATCCTGATGATGGGAAGAGTGGAGGGCAAAAGAAGAAGGGGGTGGCAGAGGATGAGATGGTCGGATAGTATCACTGACTCAGTGGACATGAATTTGAGCCAACCCTAGGAGTTAATGGAAGACAGAGGAACCTGGTGTACTGCAGTCCATGGGGTCTCAAAGAGTTGGACAGATTTACAGGCTGAACAACAGTGATAATACTTTATCTTATACCAATATTTATTCTGGGAAAGATTGAAGGCAGGAGGAGAAGTGGACGGCAGAGGATGAGATGGTTGGTTGGCATCACCGACTCAATGGACATGANCTAACTGTTGCTTCCTAACCTGCATATAGGTTTCTCAAGAGGCAGGTTAGGTGGTCTGGTATTCCCATCTCTTTCAGAATTTTCCACAGTTTATTGTAATCCACACAGTCAAAGGCTTTGGCATAGTCAATAAAGCAGAAATAGATGTTTTTCTGGAACTCTCTTGCTTTTTCCATGATCCAGCGGATGTTGGCAATTTGATCTCTGGTTCCTCTGCCTTTTCTAAAACCAGCTTGAATATCTGGAAGTTCACGGTTCACGTATTGCTGAAGCCTGGCTTGGAGAATTTTGAGCATGACTTTACTAGCATATGAAATGAGTGCCATTGTGTGGTAGTTTGAGCATTCTTTGGCATTGCCTTTCTTTGGGATTGGAATGAAAACTGACCTTTTCCAGTCCTGTGGCCATAACCTTCCATAAAGATGTTAATCTATACTTTTACTCAAGACCACCTTAGAGGTGGGCAACCAGGACTCCTGTGCTAAGCCATATTTTACAGGGTTCCTTTGGTCCTGCTCTAAGCATGGCTCTGCCAGAAATGAGAGGAAATCCCGGAACTATGAAGACATGCCCACCAAGAACCTATATTCTCTATTTCAGATCATAATCTGAGAGCATGGGGCTGGAAAATTTCATGTCCAGACATACCAGGGTCTGTTTCCAGGGACTGGAAGGGTCTCTTTGGATCTGTTCCTCTTGGGATGGATTGCAAATGACATGCTGAGGCTTGATAGGTCAGCAAGAAGGTTTTTGAACACGGATGTGGGAGGATGGAGCTTGATGGCCCCATACATGCTTCAGGCCCTTTCTGATGAATGATTTCATGGAGCTGGGACATGAACAAGGACAGACTGAAAGCTGACAGCTTATATTCCATTCTTAAATAAATTTAAGAACTCATCTGCTTTCACTAACAGGACCTAATAATTTTTGTTTCCATGACACTTGCTGTCACTTAGTATTATAATTTTTGTTTCATTTTTGCCAGTCTGAGAGTTTTAAAAAATCATGCTTCATTGTATTTAAAATTGCACTTATTTAGTTCATATTTTCAAATACTGATAGCCAATTTCAACTTTTTTTCCAATATACTGTTTATTTTACCATTTCTTCATTTTAAAAATCAAAATCAAATTATTAGGTTCTGGTTCAAGATGGCAACGTACAAAAAAGATCCTGAACTCATCTTCTCTCATAGACACACCAAATCCACAGCTTTCTATAAAAGAATCCACCACCCCCACCCCCCAAAAAAACTCAATAAACAATTCCTACACATCAATCCAACAAGAAAAATCCCACATCCATGTTGAAGTGGATGGGAGAAGCTGAGATATAATCTGACCATAAACTCCACCCTCAGCTCAGCAACCCACAATGGGGAGGAAGCACAACTCATACTTCTCCCTGTGGAGCAAAGGGTTTGAACCCCACATTTGGCACTCAACCTTTTAAGACCTGCACTTCAGAGATGAACCTCCCATACACATAGCTTTAAAGTCAGTAAGACTTGAACCCATGAGTTCCACAGTTTGTAGCAAACTGAGAGACAGTTCATAAAATGTTCCTACAGGCAGACTTACCTACCCCAGGGCCTGCCAGCACTAAGCAGCCAGAAGTTCTGTGAAAAAAGCTTATTTGATTATTTGAAACATGTGGCCCAAGGGACAAACATCTAACTTTGCACACATCTAGAGGTCTGTGGAAATGCTGTCCAAAGGTAGAGGCCAGTGGGCACCGTCTTTGCTCTCTCTCTCTGCCTCACTCCAGCTAGCATGGATTCCTGGACAGAGCTTGCACCGCTGTTTGGTGCTCCACTTTATGTGGCTGCCACCCAGGTGATCCCTCTAGGTCTCCTTGCTCTGGTGATCAGCAGGACTTTCACTCTTGGGTCCCCTAGGACTGTAACAAACAGAAAATGTTCTTAACAGGCTACCCAGGGCACAGCAGAGAGGAAACAACTAAAGTGAAAGCGAAGTCGCTCAGTCGTGTCTGACTCGTTGCAAGCCCATGGACTGTAGCCTACCAGGCTCCTCCGTCCATGGGATTTTCCAGGCAAGAATACTGGAGTGGGTTGCCATTTCTTTCTCCAGGAGATCTTCCTGACCCAGGGATTGAACCCGGGTCTCCAACATTGTAGGCAGACGTTTTACCATCTGAGCCACCAGGGAAGTCTAAGGAGCCAGTTTTTCTGTGAAATCTGTTAGCTTATCTTCATAGCTGTAGCCTAGGGGCAGCCTTCTAACTACACACATTTAAGGGTCAGCTGAAATCCTCTCCAGAGACCTTGGAGGGCAGACAATATTTTCACGCTTTCCCTCTGCCATTCTCCAGAGTGCAAGTTTTTCCCCCAAAAAAGACCTTATACACATTTGATGTGCCAGTTTTTATGGATGCTTTCCAGGGTGTGACCCTTGGCTGACTAGCTCTTGTGGCCTGTAAGGCTAGGGTTTCTGGGCCCCCTATCACTGTAGGAGATGGAGAGACAGTTTCTGATCAGGTGCCATCTCCAGGAAACAGTCAGACTGCTGACTGAAACTCATTACCACTCTTTCTGTGAAAGAAGCCTATTCACTTGTCCTGGAACTGTAGCCTGAAGGCCAGACTTCTAGTTTGGCACAATTTAGGGACCTGCAGAGGTGCTCTTAGGGGATGGAGGCCAGGGAACACCATCTTTGTCCTTTCCTTCTTCCTTGTTCCAGGTTACTGGTATCTTTTAGAAAGGAGTGTGTCCACTAATCTGGCACCATGAATTCTGAGGGTGCCACCCAGGGGATACCCCAAGTTCACCTGGCTCTCATATCCAGTTGGGCTTATGATCCTGATCCCATGGGATCGTATACATTTGCATACTTTAGAAGCTGCTGCCTGAGGGTCTGGCTTCCAAAGAGCTTAAATCTAGACACTGTCTGAGATCCTGCCCTTTGGGACTGACAGGTCTTGGCACAACTGTGACTAAAAACAAGGGGCACTAAAAACAAATAGAGCCACTTGGAAATGACAAAGGTTTGAGAGACAACCAAAAGCTAGAGCAGGGTTGAATGATAACATTCATCTCCCACCCAGAGCAATTACTTCTAGACTGAAATCATGTCAAGTATATTTTCTGACCACAATAGTATAAAGCTAGATATAGCTACAAGAAGAAAACTAGAAAATTCATAAATATGTGGAGATTAAACACATGCTGTCAAACAATCAAAGGGCCAAAGAAAATACCTGTGACTAAAGAATATAAAAGATAAATACAAACTTACAGGATTTAGTAAAAGCAGTAATCAGAGGTAAATTTGTAGCAATAAAGGCCAATATCAAGAAATAAGAAAAACCTCAAACAAATGTATACAACAATTAACTAGAAAAGGAAGAACACATAGAGTCCAAAGTCAGTAAAAGAAAAGAAAGATCAGAGGAGAAATAAATAAAATCTAAAAAGAGATTATAAAAGACCAATGAAATTAAGAGTTGCTTTTCTGAAAGATAAACAAAATTGACATACTTTTAGCTAGATTCACCAAGAAAAAGAGATGACTCCAACAAAACCAGAGAGAGGAAACATTAGAACTGATATCAAAAAATAAATAAAAATAAAAAGTGTTATAAGGCACTAGTATAATTGCTTCACAGTCTTTTAACTAAGATAAAGTAAGGAAAGTATGCTAACATTAGACAGCTTTGAACATATGGATCAATTTATAGAAGTATACAATCTATTAAGAATGAATCTTAAAGAAACAGAAAACCTGACAAATTGATTATCAATGATGTGACTTAATCAGTAATAAATAAAACTTTCCAACAAACAAAAGTCCAGAACCAGATGGCTTCACTGGTAAATTTGACCAAATATTTAAAGAGGAATGAATATCAATTCTTCTCAGACATTTCCAAAAAGAAAAAAGAAAAGGAGGGAATACTTCAGAATTTAATTTATGGGGCCAGCATCACCCTTATTCAAAACCATTGAGGGATACCCCAAGAAAAGAAAATTACAGGCCAATATCCCTGGTGAACATAGATGAAAAATTCCTCAACAAAATGTTAGCAAACCAAATTCAACAAAAGATTAAAATGATCATTATCATGATCAAGTGAGATTTATTCCAGGATGCAGAGATGGTTCAATATCCACAAGACAAATAAATCAACGTGATACACCACATTAATTAAATGAAGGATAAAAATCATGTGATCATCTCAATAGACAGAAAAAGCATTTGGCAAAATTCAATGTCCATTTATGATAAAAACTCACAACAAAGTGAGTAGAGAGGGCAGGTACATCAACATAATCAAACTGTATATGACAAACCCACAACTAGCATTATACTCAATGGTGAAAAGCTGAAAGATTAGGAACAAGACAACGATGCTCATTCTTGCCACTTTTATTCAACATAGTATTTTAAGTCCTAGCCAGAACAATTATGAAATAATAAATGGCATTAATATTGAAAATAAAGAAGTAAAACTGTCACTTTTTAGAGTTGGTATACATTGAAAATTCTAAAGATTCCATTAATAAACTGTTAGGACTAATAAAATTGCAAAGTTGCAGAAACAAAGTCCATATACAAAAATCAGTTTCATTTTCATATATCAGCAACAAATATTCAGAAACAGAAATTAAGAAAACAATCTCTTTTACAATTGTGTCAAAAAGAATAAATATAATCACATAGTGAAAGACCTTTAATATTGAAAAAAGTTAAAGAAGACATAAGTTAATGGAAAGATTTGCCATGCTCATGGATTTAAAGTATTAATATTGTTAAAATGTCCATTCAACTCAAAGCCATCTACAGATGCAGTGCAATTTCTGTCAAAATTGTAATGGTGTTCTTTCAGCCATAGAACAAAGAATCCTAAAATTTGTATGAAACTACAAAAGATCCTGATTAGCCAAAGCAATTTTGAGAAACAAAGAATAACAAAGCAAAAGGCACCATACTTCCTAATTTCAAGCTGTATTACAAAGCTGCTGCTGCTGCTAAGTCGCTTCAGTCGTGTCTGACTCTGTGCAATGCCATAGATGGCAGCCCACCGGGCTCCCCCATCGCTGGGATTCTCCAAGCAAGAATACTGGAGTGGGTTGCCATTTCCTTCTCCAATGCATGAAGGTGAAATTGCTCAGTCGTGTCCGACTCTTAGAGACCTCATGGACTGCAGCCTACCAGGTTCCTCCGTCCATGGGATTTTCCAGGCAAGAGTACTGGAGTGGGGTACCATTGCCTTCTCCATTTCAAGCTAGTATAATCCAGACACTGTTGCATTTGCATAAAAACACATAGATCAATGAAACAGAATAGAAAGCCCAGAAATAAACTCACACACATAGTATCAATTAATTTGACAAAGGAACCAAAAATATAAAATGGAAAAAGGACAGAGTCTTAAATAAATAGTGTTGGGAAAACTGGACAGCAACCTGCAAAAGAATGAAACTGGACCACTATCTTACACCATACACAAAAGTTAACTCCAAATGGATTAAAGACTTGAACGTAAGATCCAAAGCCAAAAAACTCCTAAAGGAAAATATAAGCTCTTTGACTTTGGCTGATGATGATTTTTTGGTTTGCTTGTTTTGTTTAACAAAGGCTACAAGAGCAAAATAAACAAGTGACATTTTATCAAACTAAAAACTTCTATATAGCAAAGGAAACAAAAAACAAAATGAGAAGGCAACCTACTGAGTGGGAGAAAATATTTTCCAATTGTATATCTAAAAGTGGTTAATTTCTAATATATAAACAACTCAAACAACAGCAAAAAAATAAAAAAGAAGATAAGAAGGTGGCAGAAGATTTGGATAGACATTTTTCTAAAGAAGACATAGAAATGGCTGGTAGGTACAAGAAAAGGTATTTAACACCACTAATCAGTAGGGTGATGCAAATAATAAACCACAATGAGGTATCACCTCACATCTGTTAGAACAGCTAGATTCAGAAAGACAAGCGATAACAAATTGGAAAGATGTGGAGAAAGGTAACCCTGATACACTGAGAATCTGAATTGCTTTTTTCACTGTGGAAAAGAGTATGGAGGTTCTTCCAAAAAAATTAAAAGTAGAACTGCCATGTGATCCAGGTCTTTCACTACTATTTAACCAAAGAAAATTAAAACACCAACTCAAAAAGATGTTTGCACCCCCATGTTCATTGCAATATTGTTTATAATAGCCAAGGCAAGAAACAACCCAAGTGTCCATCAATGGATGAATAAACAAACATGTGGTATATGTATATATACATATATACAATGGAATATTATTAGGCCAAAAGTAAGACAAAAATCTTATCATTTGCAAAAACGTGGATGGATTTTGACGGGATTATGTGAAGCAAAATAATTCATAAAGAGAAAGACAAATAAATAGTTTCACTTATATGTGGAATCTAAACCAAAACAAAACCTCAAATTCATAAATACACAGAACAGATTGGTGGTTGCCAGAGACGGGGGTTTGGAAGGGGTAAAAATGAATGAAGGTACAAAATAAATAATTACCAAATAATAGATCATGGAGATATAATGTACAGCCCAATGAATATAGTTACTAATATTATACTGTATACTTGAATGTTGCTCAGAGAGTTAATCTTAAAAATTTTCAACACAAGAAAAAAATATTTGTAACTATGTGTGGTAATGGATGGTAACTAGACTTATTTTGGTGACAGTTCACTATATATACAGATACTGAATCACTATTCTGTGATCCCAAAATGATTATAATGTTATATGTCAACTACATAGCAATACAAGATCAAAGTGATAGCTATTCATCTGTTCTCCTACATAATTTATTTCTGCTATATAATTTATTCATTTTGAGAATGTTATAAATGTTTGATTCTTTTATGTAGGATATAACTGATTTTTCATTACTTTTATTAAATCCCATCACCTTTCACCTTTTAATTAGTGTTTTATCTCATTTATATGTATGTGACAACGAAAATATTTGACCTGAGGCCTACATACTTTGTTTTCTTTCCAGATTTTTAATCACTCGTCTTATTATTATCCCATCTTGCAGTGATATGTGTATATTCTTTCTCTTCTCCTAGTAATTGTAGTGACATTTAAATCTATTTTTAATTTTCAACTGCTTTTCCTTCTTTATTTGATCTTTTGTTTTTTTTTCAGTTGTGCTGCATGGCTTGCAGGATCTTAGTTCCCTTACCCAGAACTGAACCCTGGCCACACCAGTGACAGCATGGAGTTCTAACTGCTGTACCTCCAGGGAATTCTACATAATTTTAAACCATATGCTTCAAATGCAGGTCTCTAAGTTATAAAGTTTAGAAAGCATCTATTATTCCCGCACTATGAAAGTTTAGATATACACTTCTACTTCCTCTAACAATATATCACTTACTTTATTTTAGTACTTTTATATTTTGATCTGGGTTTATATTCTAATTTCTAAATGCAATATGCCTACAAATTGTTGTCCTTACTTTTACATTTATATGAGTCCAGAATGCATAGGCAGTTTTTGATACTATTGCTTCCCCATTTCCTAGGGTTGTTGTTTCGTTTTAAATTTTAACTTTTCAGTTGTATGACTGATGTCAAAACTGACCTTAACACTTTTCAATTTCTCCAAAAAGAGATGGATCTATGTCTTTACTCCTTGCAAAATGCTTTGGCCAGTGGAATGCTGCAGAGCAATACCATGTGGATTCTGACCCAAGATCGCAGGAGGCATTGCAATTCCCACTCCTGTGGTACTTTTCACTTTGGGATCTCTGCCACCTCCACCTGCTAATAAATCTAGGGCAATCTTGTGTGTGATGAGAGATGCAACCCAACTACCCTCATTGGCTCAGCCAACAGATTGCCAACAATGGACATTTGAGTGAGGCTATTCTGGATCGTTCAACTTCCAGGAAACACGTAGCTAAAAGCAGATGCATGAGAGCCCAGAGACACTGACCAAGTTGCCCAGATCAGAAAGACTGCTCAGCCTATACAGAGAATCATAAGCAAAGTGAGAGCTCTGGTTTAAAGTGGCAACATTTGGGGTGATGGCTTTCTTAGAAAAGCAATCTGATACAGGTTGTTTAACAGAATTCATAACTAAGATGCTTTCATTTACAGTATCTCATGGGTACTATACTCCGTGAATCCTTTTTTATTTAAGAAAGGACTGTTGTCTTTATTAATGGATTAAAATGTAGCTGGTTATTAAATTTTAGAATCATAAGTTTTAACTTCAGAATTCTGCATACATGCTCTGCCATCTCTTGACATGGCATACTGCTATGAAGAATCTGAGTTCAGCCTAGTCTTCCCTTTTGAAGGTAACTACTTTTTCTGATAGATTACTATAGAATTCGTTATTTAATCTTGAACATTAATATTTATGCCATATGACCCTTCAGTGTTGATAATTCTACTTTTTATGGAACATAGTGTTCCAAGTTTGGATTTGTAAATTCAATTCTTTTCATATATGGAAAGTTTTATTGCTATTTTGATATTCATTTCAGCCTCTAATTCATTGACAACTATGCAAAAGTTGCATCTCTATTCTTTCATCTTTATAGCTAATTGCTTTCATTGTTTTGTCTATGGAATAGCCTCAAATGTGTGTTCTTGCTTCTACAGTATCTAGCAGTAATGATACAGAGCTGAAAAGACTTTGCACATACGTATAATTTAATTTTATACAGCCTAGACTCTTAATAAAGAGATATAACTGGGGCAGGATGGCTGTGGCTGCACGCTAGTGTTAAAGAACGCACCTGCCAATGCAGGAGACATGAGAGATATGGGTTTGATCTCTGGGTTGGGAAGATTCCCTGGAGAAGGGCATGGCAACCCACTCCAGTATTCTTGCCGGGAAATTCTTGCCGACAGAAGAGCCTAGTGGGCTACAGTCCATGGGACCACAAAGAGCCTGACACTACTGAAGTGACTGAGCAAGCACACATGCTCAGACTCTTAACAAAGAGATATAATTGGGGCAGGATGGCTGTACCTCAGTTTCCTCATTTATAGAATAAAGACAGTAGTAATACTAACTAGTCAAGACAGCATATTAAAAAGCAGAGACATTACTTGGCTGATGAAGGTCCACCTAATCAAAGCAAAGGTTTTCCCAGTAGTCATGTATGGATGTGAGAGTTGGGCTATGAAGAAAGCTGAGCAACAAAGAATTGATGCTTTTGAACTGTGGCATAGGAGAAGACTCTTCAGAGTCTCTTGGACTGCCAGGAGATCAAACCAGTCAATCCTAAAGGAAATCAGTCCTGAATATTCATTAGAAGGACTGATGCTGAAGCTGAAACTCCAATACTTAGGCCACCTGATGCAAAGAACTGACTGTCAGAAAAGACCCTGATACTGGGGAAAATTGAAGGCAGGAGGAGAAGGGGACAACAGAGGATGAGATGGTTGGATGGCATCACTAACTCTATGGATATGAATTTGAGCAAGCTCCGGGAGTTGGAGATGGATAGGGAAGGCTGGCATGTTGCAGTCCATGAGGTCACAAAGAGTCGGAGGTAACTGAACTGAACTGAATACTAACTAATGTAAGTTTTCTGAGTAGTCAACAAGCCTTATAAAAATAAGACCCTCAGAAGAGTTCTTAGTATGTAGTAAGTAAATATTAACATTAAGCAATTGTTTATTACCATTATAAATTAACAGTGGCTCTTTTTTCATCACCTATTCTATTTATAGCTTCCAATATGACTTTAATTTTTGTAAAGGCTTTATTGTTTTCTTTAATGTCTTTCTTTTTTTTTTTTTTATGTCCCCCTCATTTCTATGGAAATTTTTGAGATACACTGTTACCAGAGTTTATTTTTATCACTAGAAATTTTGTCCCAAGCCATGGCATGCATTTATAAAATACTTGGCAATTACATTTAAAAAAAATTCCGTGCTGTAGGTGTATACTGGAGTAATATAGTAAGTAATACTTTTTA
>SJYV01022121.1:211888-270216 GCA_006410875.1 Neotragus pygmaeus | reverse complement strand
ACCTTTGTTGGCAAAGTAATGTCTCTGCTTTTTAATATGCTGTCTAGGTTGGTCATAAATTTCCTTCCAAGGAGCAAGTGTCTTTTAATTTCATGGCTGCAGTCACCATCTGCAGTGATTCTGGAGCCCAGAAAAATAGTCAGCCACTGTTTCCCCATCTATTTGCCATGAAGTGATTGGACCGGATGCCATGATCTTCGTTTTCTGAATGTTGAGCTTTAAGCCAACTTTTTCACTCTCCTCTTTCACTTTCATCAAGAGACTCTTTAGTTCTTCACTGTCTGCCATAAGAGTGGTGTCATCTATATATCTGAGGTTATTGATAAATACATGGTAGCTCTAATAATATAGCTATATATATAACAGAATATAACTCAGGAATAATCAGATGGAAGAGATGTACAGGGCAGGGTCTGAGGAAAGGGCACAGAGTTTCCGTGCTGCTCCAGGCAGGCCAGTCACCCAGCACTTCCAACCAGTTCCCCAATTGGAAAGATCTCCGAACCCAGTCCTCTGGGGTTTTAATGAAGGCTTGCTTTATTAAGAGGGCATGCTAGACGAAGTCTTTGTCCTTGGGTGATGAAACTATACCTTCAGGTCCTTTCTCCTCCCTGAAGGTCAAGGAGGTAGAACTGAAAGTGGGTGGGTCTCCTGGTAACTAGCCCCTATCCGTAAGTGCTTTCCTATAGTCGCCAGATTAGCAGAACAACAACAAACACACACATTTACCTGCTCAACATTTAGGAAATCCCAAAGGTCTGGAGAGCTATGAGCCAAGAACCATGGGCTGAGACCAAATATATTTCTTACTGTAAGTTATGACATCACGGTTTCTGGAAGAGCCTCATTCCCTTCCCAGTCTCCCCATGCACCACCCAACCAACAGGGCAGGGCAGGAAGGATAAAAAAAAAAAGGGATGCTGATACTTGGAACGCAAGGCCATCCCACTGCAATGGATGTTTTCCATAAAATGAAAATCTCTGATACACTAGAAAGTAACCTTCAGTTGGTCTTTGTTATAGCATAATCCACTATAATCAATTATTAAAGCATCTAGATTTACTCATCCTAAATCTCCCAAAATCATCAGTAAAAATGATCTCAAATAGGTTATGAGAAATTACAAATCTGACTTAAGAAGCTGGAGGCTTTTATAATGAAAGAAATGTTCCGAATTCTGGCTTTCCGCGGAGCACGCTCCGCCTTTGCAGGAGTTTGGGGGCCCTGCTGTGGTCTGAGTGTCCCCTCTGAGGACACACACATTGCTAAGCTCTGCCCCTGTGACGGGGGAGCCTGACAGGCTGCCGTCTATGGGGTTGCACAGAGTCGGACATGACTGAAGCAACTTAGCAGCAGCTGCAGCAGCAGCCCCTATGAAGCTGCAGGGAGAGGCACTCACCTTGAGCAATGCTGCCAGGCCAGGCCCAGCCTCTGTCCGGATAGAACATCCACCCCTGGGGCCTGGGTAAGAAGCCATGGGAATGGCTGAGGGCTTCTGCATCTTTAAAAGTACCCTTAAGCACAATGAGGAAATACCGTAGGCCAGAAAATTATACACTAAACTCCCTGGAAGGAAAGTCATGACCAACCTAGACAGCATATTAAAAAGCAGAGACATTACTTTGTCAACAAAGGTCCGTCTAGTTAAGGCTATGGTTTTTTCCAGTGGTCATGTATGGATATGAGAGTTGGACTATAAAGAAAGCTGAGCGCTTAAGAATTGATGCTTTTGAACTGTGGTGTTGGAGAAGACTCTTGAGAGTCCCTTGGACTGCAAGGAGATCCAACCAGTCCATTCTGAAGGAGATCAGCCCTGGGTGTTCACTGGAAGGACGGATGTAGAAGCTGAAACTCCAATCCTTTGGCCACCTGATGCGAAGAGCTGATTCATTGGAAAAGACCTTGATGTTGGGAAAGATTGAAGGAGGGAGAAGGGGACGACAGAGCATGAGATGGTTGGATGGCATCACCAACACAATGGACACGAGTTTGTGTGCACTCCGGGAGCTGGTGATGGACAGGGAGGCCTGGTGTGCTGCAGTTCATGGGGTCGCAGAGTCGGACACAAATGAACAACTGAACTGAAATGAACTGAATTGAAATTCCCTAAACCCAGCAAACAAAGATAGTTCATACTCTGAAGAGCATGTTTCATTTTTAATTGTTAAAAAAAAAAAAAAAAAAAAAACCCTATCCGGAGAAAGCAATGATCTTTGCTATAGAATATTTATGGTTAAATCTTTTGGGCTTTCCAGGTAGCTCAGTGATAAAGAGTCCGCCTGCCAATGTAGAGGCCGCAAGAGCCACAGGAGATGCAGGTTTGATCCCTGGGTTGGGAAGATTGCCTGGAGGAGGAAATACAACCCACTCCAGTATTCTTGCCTGGAGAATTCCATGGACAGAAAAGCCTGGCAAGATACAGTCCATGGGGTCTCAGAGAGACAGATGTACCTGAGCATGAATTTAAAAAAAAAAAAGAAACTCCCTAAACTCAACAAACAGAAGTAGTTTATACTCTGAAGAGCATGTTTCATTTTGCTTAATAAAATCTATATGGAGTAAGTTATAAGTTTTGTTATATAATATTTATGGTTAAAAATCTTTCATTTAGTTATATAAAGCAAATATTTTACAAAACTCAAAACTGATCAGTTTTCTAAACTGACTGTTTACTTTATAAAGCCTTTTTTACAAAAGTCAAAACTGATCAGTTTTCTAAACTGACTGTTTACTTTGTAAAGCCTAAGTGAAAGTGAAGTCGCTCAACCGTGTCCAACTCTTTGGGACCCCATGGACTGTAGCCCTCCAGGCTCCTCTGTCCATGGGATTCTCCAGGCAAGAATACTGGAGTGGGTTGCCATTTCCTTCTCCAGGGGATCTTCCTGACCCAGGGATCGAACCCAGGGATCGAACCCAGGTCTCTCGCATTGCAGGCAGACACTTTAACCTCTGAGCCACCATGAAGTTGGTCCTTTTTCTCAGTGGTGCTTATTAATGGATGTGCTTGAGAAGACTGGGGGTTGGGAGGTTGCGGGGGGTGTCACACAATCTGGTGGGTAAATCCGTTATACCTGTGAGCACTAGCAACCAAACTGACTGAAGCTCTTTTACTCAAAAGAACATTCTGCTTAACGATAACTAAAATATATAAATCTGCTTTCTAGTGTTTGAGATTTGACCAAAAAATAATAATAATGAAGATAAAACATTTTAAACCTAAGGTGGGCATGCTATACCACCACTCAAAGCTGATGTTCGGGTGAAGGTGGGAGGGGGAAAAATATCTTTGAAAAAAATACTAGTCTCAAGTGGCCAGCCCCATTCAAGAAGAAGTTGTACACGGAAACAAAGGCTTAACTATATGTAAGTTCTTAAGAAATCCCAGAAGAAGTTATTATTCATGTAAAATAACCCTAAAGGCAACTGCTTTAGATAAGAATTATAATACAATCAGTAAATTAATAGCAAATATCCAACATGAGAATAGTAAAATTCAACATCAGTGATGCTGGCTCATGAAAAGTAAAGAAAACAATATTACACAAATGATTACTGCCAAAATATTATATAATAATCCTCATTCTACTGGTTTAACAGTGTCTAATGCCATGTCCCTCTGAGCCCCATTAGAAAAAAAAAGTGCTACTTCTCAAAAAAAAACAAAAAAAACAAAAAACTGTTCCCCAGATAATGAGTTTGCTGTTTGAACTCTCAAAAAGCATAAGTTATTATATCTTATAACACAATAAAGGGCACAAACCTTGATGAGAAAGGCTCTATCCCAAAAGTATTTTCTGAAGAGCTTGATGTCTGCCTCCAGCAGATGCTCGGCTGTGTGGTTAAGCGTCAGGGTCAGGGTTTCTGATGAGTGAATATACCGCAGAGAGGCATCTTCGCTCAGCTGCACGCGGGAGAAACCTGGGGAACGCCTGCCCTGGAAGCTGAAACACCAAAAATCAAAACCCACAATTCCAGTGCCCTGATATTATCCCATCAGCCCTGATATTATTACATACCCACTGGCCGAGCAATTGCTTCCTACTGAAGACAGGTACATAAGACCACATAAACACATCCTAATAAAGCCATCTTTCTTTTCCCAGCTAGAGAAGTCATGAATTAAAAAGCTGTTCACATATATTATATACTTAAGAGAGTTACATAATTAACTCCACAGCACTGACTTGTAAACATAGTGCTTCACCTCAATATTTCATTCTCCTTTTAATCTGAAAAGATGCCTCTGGCCTTAATGGCACCACATGTAATAGAACAAATTGGCTGGCAGCTGACGGTTTATTAGGTGATTACAGTGGAAAACAGATATGATCTCTAGGGAGCATGGTGAGGTTTGGATGTTACAAATAAGCGAGATATTCATAACATAGGTCCACTGCTGTAAATCATTTCCTCATGCAAATGAAAACATACATAAATTTGATCATGTTGATTTTTGAAATCACTCATGGACAAAGGAACAATATCCTCAAACTAAATTCTGAGTATCAGCTTATTTTCTGTGTGGCAGAGAACAACTGCATGTTCATTATTATGAGCTCTATGTAGGCTTCTCAGTTAGTGTCACAATGTTCTGGATGGTCTGTAGGTAGATAAAAAAGAGTCGGGAGGGAGATGCTGGTGCTCCCAGGCATCAGCCCACAGGAGCTCCCGAATTCTTCTGTTCACAGAACTAGCTCTATGCCTCTCTCCTCTTCTTCCATCACATCACTCGCATATTTACAAAATTACAGTATAGTTCCAACCACATCAACGTTGTCTCCATCACATGGAATGATAGATCCACTAATAACACTCGTACTCTAAGATTTGGGGCATCTCCCCACACTCGACATAATTACCAGCAAGGACTTCAGAATCTTCTAGAAAACAACTCCCCATGCTAACAGCAAGCCACTGAAATGAATACTTCAGCCTAAGCAATAAGAGGTTTGTAATTAATTTAGAAAATAGAAGCTCCTTCACATAATCAGAATTTAGCTTACAGTCTACTTCTAATCCCATCATGAATGAATTTATTAGATGAGTAAACATTTAATTTTAATTTTATTGACATATAGCTGATTTACAATGTTGTGTTAGTTTCAGGTATATAGCAAAGTGATTCAGTTATACATGTATTCATTCTTTTTTAGATTCTTTTCTCGTATAGGCTATCACAGAATATATCTGTGCTATATAGTAGGTCCTCTTCGGTCATTTATCTTATATATAATAGCATGCATATGTTCCGGAGAAGGCAATGGCACCCCACTCCAGTACTCTTGCCTGGAAAATCCCATGGATGGAGGAGCCTGGTGGGCTGCAATCCATGGAGTCGCTAAGAGTCAGACACAACTGAGCGACTTCACTTTCACTTTTCACTTTCATGCATTGGAGAAGGAAATGGCAACCCACTCCAGTGTTCTTGCCTGGAGAATCCCAGGGATGGGGGAGCCTGGCGGGCTGCAGTCCATGGGGTCGCACAGAGTCGGACACGACTGAAGCGACTTAGCAGCAGCAGCAGCAGCATGTGTTCACCCCAAGCTCTCACTCGCCACAGTGTTTCCCTCTGATAACCATAAGTTTGCTTTCAATATCTGTAAATCTGTTTCTGCCTTGTAAATAAGTTCGTTTGTATCATTTTAAATTAGATTCCACATACAGATGATACGATATTTGTCTTTGATTTAATTCACTTAGGATGATAACCTCTGGGTCCATCCATTTTGTGGCAAAAGGCATCATTTCATTCTTTTTTACGTTAGAGTAATATTCCATTGTGTGTGTGGGGGTATACACACATTTACACACACACACACACACACACACACACATACATGTACATATATACCCCATATGTTCTTTGTCCATCCTTTTGTCAGTGGATATTTATGTTGCTCCCATATCTCGGCTACTGTAAACAGTGCTGCTATGAACACTCAGGTGCATATGTTTTTTAGCTTATGTTTTTCTCTGGATATATGCCCAGGAATAGAATTGCTACATCATACGCAAATTCTATTTTTAGTTTTTTAAGGAACCTCCACACTTTCTCCATTGTAGTTGTACCAATTTACATTCCCACCAACAGTGTAGGAAGGTTCCTTTTTCTCGACACCCTATCCAGCATTCATTGTTTGTGGACATTTGATAATGGCCATTCTGACCAGTATGAAGTGATACCTCACTGTCCATTTTATTTGCATTTCTCTGATAATTACTGATTTTGAGCATCTTTTCATGTGCTTTTTGGACATCTGTATGTTTTCTTTGGAGAAATGTCTACTTAAATCTTCTGCCCATTTTTTGATCAGGTTGTTTGCTTTTATTGACATAGAGGATGTATAAACTTTTAAAATACATATCATCCTCTGGTCTTGGACACAATAGAAAGATACAAGGCTACCAAACATAAAGTGGCGCTCCAGGTCCTCAGAGTAACCCTGAACTATCCACAGTGACAAAGTCAAGGGAGTGATTCCGCCTCACCCTTTCCAGGCAAAGAAAGTGTGGTCATGGCAGAGCAAAGACAAGGGCAACTCCATTAGGATGGGCTCTTTCCTTACTTGGTATTGACCAAGTGAGAAAAAAAACAGAAAGCGGTGACTTCAGCATCTACTCGAGGGGCATACAACCATAAATTAATTACAATGAGTTCCATGGGCCACATGAAAAGAACCAGTCCATGAAGACAGACCATGTAATAACACTGATGATATTTAACATTTATGTAATACTTTGCAACGCTCATTGCTGCTTCCCATTTATTACCACATGCTAAGTCAAGGAAATCACTGTATAGGATTCCTCTAATCATAAGTAAACACTAATAAAAATGACCAATCTGAACCATTCTAAGTAACAAACATTGAAAGTGTTGGTATCATCTTCAACACAGAGAACTTTACATTTGACAAATTATTTCACTTCCATTATTTCCAGATCCTACTAACCAGCCCATTGGCTACACAGTATCTAAGATTAGGGTTTGTTATTCATTGATTCAACAAGAACTTACTATCTTTCAATGAATGTATATGCTGAACACAGCACATAAAATAGAAATAAGTTTCAGTCCCCAAATGATTTAGAATGGAAAAACAAATGAAATAAATGATGATTATATATAAAATCATAAATTATAATATATAGTATAAATGAATGATACTTATAGTCACAATTAACACTTTAATCACAATCATAAAAGATCAGAATGTAGAAGGCCTCTCTGAAGAAGTGACATTTAAACTAATGAAAGATAAGGCAGGGTTAGGCTAGTGTTTCCCAACATATTTTTTCTTATTGTAGCCACCTCTCCAACCATGGAGCCTTTTAAGAGACTTTTCCTGACTCCCTCTCCCTCATAAAGTGTGAATACCAACCATCACTCTATATCTGTTTACATATGATATGTATATCTATACTTTATACATGGAAACTGATGGTAAACTATAAACCAATGTTAGCTTGTGGTTTGGTCATCTTTAGTTTTTCCATAATGCTTGGAAGACTTTATAGAAGTAGATTGAGAGAGAATCTATCAAGCAGCCAAACTCACTTTGTGATGTCTTCAACCAGCTTAGAGTGCCCACCATGTAAAGCCAAGTCTAATGGCGTGGCACCCTCCTCGTTGGGTAACGTCAGGGCCTGGGCTCCCCCAGGGAGACACAGGAGCAGCTGGGAAACCTTAGCGAGGCCCCATCTCACAGCCAGGTGCAGAAGAGACTCCCTATGCAGAGAAACTGAAAAGAAAAAACATGCAACATTATTAATAGTTTCTTCATTTAAAAAGTTTACCTTCCGTATTTCTCTAAGAGATTGTCAGGGTAAGAACAGCAATAGTAAGCATGGAAGAGCTGGCAGGAATGATCAAAAACATCTGATCCAAACACCTCAGTTCTGCAGATGTGGAAAGGTCAGCGACTTGCGCCAGGTCAGGCAGGCACTGGAGCCAGCTTTGCTCATCTGGTACAACATTGTCCTACTCACCACGGTGCACTCATGTTCAGTGACGTCATCTGGGGAAAACAGTGCTAGGAGAGCACCATCTTTTGGAAACAGACATCATCAATTTCCTAAGGTGTTCTCTAAGGAGATGCTGCTACCCTAGAAGGTCAGGCTAATAGGGGCCATGAGCGTCAAGGAGCCTTCCTTTCCACCCTTTGTCCTCAGAGGTGCTCCTCCCCACTCAGCAGCTGAGGCAGAAATGGATTCTAAGTCCATGACCTCTCTCAAACTTCATGGAGGTATTTTTATCCATCTGTTAGATTCTTGGAATTACTTCAGTGTTGCCAAAGCTACGTATACCTGTGTGTGTGTTTGTATGTATATGTGTGTGTGTACTCAGGTATGCTCAATAGTGTCTGATTCTTTGAGACCCCATGGACTGTAGCCCACAGCTCCTTCGTCCACCAGTACTTTCTTTAAAAGCCTTGACTTGTGCCTCTTCACATGCCCCTTGACATGGGGGTCCTTGCCTGGTCTCTGTCTGGGTTTCCACTATTGGTGTTTGCCAGTGTGTCTTATGGCTGTTTCCTGACTGTGTCCTCTTATAGGCTGAGGGGATCCTGGAAGTTGTTATTGCTAACATTTAGCATAGTATATGGGCTTACAAGCTGGCTCAGTTCAGTTCAGTCGCTCAGTCGTGTCTAACTCTTTGCAACCCCATGAACCGCAGCACACCAGACCTCCCTGTCCATCACCAACTCCCGGAGTTTACTCAAACTTATGTCCATTGAGTCAGTGATGCCATCCAGCCATCTCATCCTCTGTCATCTGCCGGGAGCCAGCACGGGAGATCCCACCCATGACAAGGTCATGCAGGACTCAAGGGAATCCCTGGGCCATGCAACCCATGACAAGGTCATGCGGAAGAGTCCTGATGAGCAAGGCCTCAGGACTCTACAGACCCCCTGGACCTGCTTGAGCATCTATCCCCGAACCAGAATCTGTCTGTCTTACTATTTTATGTCTTTCACCAGCTCTTCTAACATTAGCAGGGGGCTGTCCCTGACCAAAAGAGTTAACTTAGGGCTTTAGTTAATAAATCCCCTGGGCATGAAAGAAGTGTTTCAAACCCCCTGTTAGCATTCTAGCTTACTTGGCAGATTTATCCAGACTCTTGCAACATTGTTGAGCCTATGCTTGCTGCCAAGTTCTCACATCCCTTATCCATTGTGTTCCTGGGAGTGCATATAGTTAAGATATAGAAATTACAAGCATCAGCCTTAACATTAGCAACATTAGACTTTGAGTTAATAAGTTCNACCTGCTTGAGCATCTACCCCCGAACCAGAATCTGTCTGTCTTACTATTTTATGTCTTTCACCAGCTCTTGTAACATTAGCAGGGGGCTGTCTCTGACCAAAAGAGTTAACTTACGGCTTTAGTTATAAATCTCCTGGTCATGAAAGGAGTGTTTCAAACCCTCTGTTAGCATTCTAGCTTACTTGGCAGATTTATCCAGACTCCTAAAATATTGTTGAGCCTGTGCTTGCTGCCAAGTTCTCACATCCCTTATCCATTGTGTTCCTGGGAATGCATATAGTTAAGATATAGAAATTACAAGCATCAGCCTTAACATTAGCAACATTAGACTTTGAGTTAATAAGTTCTTTCTTTGCTGTAACCTGCTGAATCTTTGCTCCATAAAAATGTAGCTCTGTACTTTATGGGTGACACAGGTTAAGAATTTAAGAAGAAACACTTTTAAGGAAGATCATTGTTCTGGCTGACCAACATTTATCAAAAGGAGGTCATGGAATATCAACAGGCCTCTGGGACGGAAGATGATGTACAAAAAATAAGACTCTTGCAGAAAAGAACCTGGTATTGATAACAGTTATTACTGATGGAATGTTGAGTTGACTCTGCATTTTTCACTTTGCTGTATGTATAACTCAGGATATAAAAGCCCCGAGAAGAATAAAGTANCGGAAGATGATGTACAAAAAATAAGACTCTTGCAGAAAAGAACCTGGTATTGATAACAGTTATTACTGATGGAATGTTGAGTTGACTCTGCATTTTTCACTTTGCTGTATGTATAACTCAGGATATAAAAGCCCCGAGAAGAATAAAGTAAAGGGGCCTCGCTTACTGAAGAAGCTCGGTCACCCCGTGTCTCGTTGCTTATCTCTTTCTCTGTCGTTTTTCATTTGCGAACGTCGTCCATCCTGAGGATATCCCTGGACTCTGCTGAGGCTGGACCTCGGTAGGTGCTCAGCTGTCTTCACAATCCAATTCTCACATCCATACATGACCACAGGAAAAACCGTGGTTTTGACTAGATGGACCTTTGTTGGCAAAGTAATGTCTCTGCTTTTGAATATGCTATCTTGTTTGGTCATAACTTTCTTTCCAAGGAGTAAGTGTCTTTTAATTTCATGGCTGCAATCAGCATCTGCAGTGNCTTATATCCAAGTAAAAGTACTACATTTGATCTTAAAATTTCACCATCCATGATCTTATGCCTGATCATCACAAACTATAATTAAATGTCATCAAATGTACAAAAAGTTTTGATAAAAATGTAGTAATGTGCATAATGCTTTAAAAGAACTCACTAGAGTTTAAAACAACTTCAAACAAGGATTCTTGGGTGGTCAGGATGAGACCGTGTTTCTGGTTGGCCTGCATCTCTCACCACAGTAAAGCTGCAGCATGCCTGTAAGCAAGAGTTGATTCCCTGGAAGCAGGCATTTTGGATTCTAGAATACATGCATTTTGGCGGATATTTGTAATCTGGATACTCACTGTGCTGAGTCCCTCAGTCGTGTCTGACTCTTTGTGACCCCATGGACTGTAGCCCGCCAGGCTCCTCTGTCCATGGGATTCTCCAGGCAAGAACACTGGAGTGGGTTTCATGTCCTCCTCCAGGGGATCTTCCCGACTCAGGGACTAACCCAAGTCTCTCGCATCTCCTTGCATCTTGCAGGGGGATTCTTTACCACTGGCGCCACCTGGGAAGGACAAGGTACTCACATGAGGCTAATGGCAAGACNTAGAGTGGGTTTCATGTCCTCCTCCAGGGGATCTTCCCGACTCAGGGACTAACCCAAGTCTCTCGCATCTCCTTGCATCTTGCAGGGGGATTCTTTACCACTGGCGCCACCTGGGAAGGACAAGGTACTCACATGAGGCTAATGGCAAGACAAATAATAGAAACTCTTTCTTGATGTGTGAAATAAAGATTTCTGCCGTGACTCTGAAAAGAGCTCAGATCAGAAGGCACCTGCCCATCTCCCCAGGCCCGTCTCCCTCAGTGCAGTGACGCCCTGCCCTGTCCCCTCTGGCACCTGGTTCTNCCATCCTAAAGGAAATAAGTCCTGAATATTCATTGGAAGGACTGATGCTGAAGCTGAAATTCCAATACTTCGGTCATCTGATGCAAACAGCTGACTTATTTGAAAAGACCCTGATGCTGGGAAGGATTGAGGGCAGGAGGAGAAGGGGACGACAGAGGATAAGATGGTTGGATGGCATCACTGACTCGATGGACATTGGTTTGGGTGAACTCCAGAAGTTGGTGATGGACAGGGAGGCCTGGCTTGCTGCTATTCACGGGGTTGCAAAGATCGCACACGACTGAGCGACTGAACTGGACTGGTAAAATCTTTCTGTACAGTGTTATATTATGCAACACAATATTTAAAGGAATGCAACTCTGTGTCCTAGTGATTCCACTTGAAATAACATAAAGATAATAACACGGAATATTCACTGGAAAGACCAATGCTAAAGCTGAAACTCTAATACTTTCACACCTGATGCGAAAAGCCCACTCATTGGAAAAGACCCTGATGCTGGGAAAGACTGAATACAAAAGGAGAAGGGGACAGCAAAGTATAAGCTGGTTAGATAACATCACTGACTCAATGGACATGAATTTGAGCAAACTCCAGGAGATAGTGAAAGACAGGGAAGCTTGGCATGCTACAAGTCCATGGGTAACAAAGAATTGGATGTGACTTAGCAACTGAACAACGATAACAAAATATGTATAAGTATTTTCATTTGAGCATCGTCAATGATAGAAAAAATTTTAGCAATCTAAATATCTGCTAATAAAATCAGAATGTTAGGCAGCCATAAATGTAATGATTTAACTCTACTAATTTGGAGTGATTTGCCTAACATACTGCTAGATGAATACTTTAGATTGTAAAATATATATATACACACTATCCTGATTTATGATGTACAAAATAGGAATAAGAACAGTCACTACCTCACAGAGCTGTTAAGAGGATAAATGAATATTTCAGTCTGAGCACAGTGTCTGACATATGTGCTTAGCAAAAAAATAACTACTGTTTTCACAATATTATTAACAATTCTATATTATGATTGTTTTTCTAAACTAGAAGATAATTTGGAGTGTTACATTGTAACCTATCTCCTCCTAAGGAGGAACCCCCTTTTAACCCTCTATACCAAATTTATAATTGACTTTTTTTTTAATTAGATTCAGGGATAGATATTAAATTCTCATCTATGCTTTGAAAAACATCCTCAGTACTGAGCAGCTATCTTTTCCAAATAAGCAGAACAGAAATCAATTGAAACAGCACAGAGATGCAGAGAAGAGATGCAGTAATCAGAAATATTGCTTAATGAACACTTTGATCATCTGGCCCAAGAACAAATATATTTAATATTTATATATATCAAAGTTTCCAAAGAGAACTACTTATGGATGATTTCATTAATAACATATGCACATAAAAGCTGCACCAAATTATACTAATTATACTATTATCTTTTTCTGTTTGACTTGTTTTAATGTTCTCATGATTGCCACAGATCAACTGTGATCACATGAGCCAAATTCTTCAGACAAGTGTAAATCAAAGAATATATTTGACTCATCCCAAAATTTGATTAGAAAAGTGTATTTTATGACCTTACTGTTAGTGTGAGTTGAATGTTTTTCTTAACAAATGTCCCCAGGCAAGAAATAATTACCATAAAAATGTGAGAATAATACACTAAGGTACATAGCAATGAGATTATTTATCAGCTAATAGGGTATTTCACTGTTTGATATCATGCAATTTTTTATCATTATGGAAATTTAATTTGCACCTTTGATTTTTTTGTGTTGCTTTCCTTTAACCCAGTTAGGCTGTTAAGAGTTACCTTTTATCACAATAATTGTAACTCTGATTTATTCCTCTTTTTTAAAGAGACAAAATAGTCATGGAGACATCTCATTAAGTGATTTAGTAAACACAGAGTAGTTCAAGGTTCCTTTAGTACTCAAAGGCAATTTAATTGTGCTTAACAATTGTGGTCAACGTAATTCATAGGCACTTGGCTTGATACTCAGCATAGGCACTTTCTGAGAAGTGGTACAGCTGCTAAAACATTCCAATTGTTCATTCTGATCGTCTAAGCAATCTTTCAGTTGAATAGCACATGTGAATTATAACATTCTATGGCCAAACCATAAAATCAAGAACCAGTAGCTCTGTTAATCAGAGTTTAATTTAGGATGTGAGCCAGATATATATTAGAGTGATTGCCTGGACTAGCCAATAGCTTCAGTAACAAATTTGATTTTCATTCATTTTCTATCATAAACTATTGAACAACATTACTTTTGCACCCTCCCTTACTTCCTTACTGAGATACCTAATTTCTTAAAATCATTCTGACTTACTTCACTCTGTATAAGAGGCTCTAGGTTCATCCACCTCACTAAAACTAACTCAAATCTGTTCCTTTTTATGGCTTAATAATATTTCATTATATAAATGCCACAACTTTTTATCCTTTCATCTGTTGATGGACATCTAGGTTGCTTCCTTGTCCTGGCTATTGTAAATATTACTGCAGTGAACATTAGGATACATGTGTCTTTTAGAATTATGGTTTTCTCATGGTAAATGACAAGTAGTGGGATTGCTGGGTCATAGTTGAATGAACCTAGAGCCTCTTATACAGAGGGAAGTAAGTCAAAAAGAAAAAAAAACTAGTATCACATATTAACAGATATATAATACACAGAATCTAGAAAAAATGGTACTGATGACCCTAGTAGGGAACAGATTTATGGACACAGCATGGAAAGGTGATGGTGAGACAAACTCATAAAACAGCATTGACATGTACACACTTCTGTTGTTGTTTAGTCACTAAGTCATGTCCAATTCTTGTGAGACCTCATGGACTGGAGTATGTTGCCATTTCTTCTCCAGGGGATCTTCCCAATCCAGGAATTCAACCTGCAGCTCTTGCTGCATCACTGCATTGCAGGAAGATTATTTACTGCTGAGCCATTGAGCTATCAGGTATAAAATATAGTTGTAGAAAGTTGCTACATAAAACAGAGAGGCCAGCGTGGCACTCTGTGATGGCCTAAAGGGATGGGTGGCTCAGGAAGGAAAGGATAAAAACACACACAAACACACACACAATTATGACTGATTCAAGTTGTTGTATCACAGAAACCAACACAAAATTGTAAATCACTTTTCTACCCTTTAAAAGCTAAGTAAAATTTTTTAAAAATCAGGCTACAACTAAACTGCCAAACTTTGATGACCTAGAAAAGAATAGTGAAAGTGTTGGATAGGATAGTATAAGGAAAAACACAGTAGAAAAGTTGTAGATAGTATTTTATCAAAAGGAAAACACTGTGGATAAGATGAACCTTGAAAATCCATGGTGTTGATGAGTTAGACTAAGGTGGTAGAATAGGAGTATGCAGAGATCACCTCAAAAATACAACTATATGTGGAATAATTCTCACTAAAAACTAACTGGAGACTGGGACTGGCAGGAAGACTCTTGTACAACCAAGTCTACAAGAAAATTTCACATGCAGCTGGAGAGACAGGGAAGAGAAGCGATCAGATCAGGACCTGTGACCCTGGGAGGAGACACAGAAGACAGAGGAGATTATACCACTGGAGATCCTCCTTGAGGAGTGAGCAGTTTAAGCCAAACACTGGGTGCTTGGCCCTCGGGTACAACATTGTGAAGTGGAGTCCCCTTAGCTTTAGAGAACTAGTCAGACTAACGGGAGGGCTATAAACCTAGACTTTGCTCAGGAAGAGCCTGCACACATTTCCTTACTGCTGAAACCAGGTGAGGAGGCAGATTGAAATGGCACAGGATTTTGTCTGGTTTCCCTCAACTGCCCTGGCCGAAACTAAGCACTTGCTCTAGCCCCACTTGCTTTGCAACACAGCTCCACATGAGGACAAGAGCTGCAGCAGCCCAAAGGAGCGCTTAGTTGTGATGAACAGAACCAGCTCAGACCCAGAGTGGCATCGAAAAGGGTGGGAACGGTCACTACAGGTGCTTCAGGAGGTGGCACATCAGAAGCAGTACGTGACTTTGACCTGTGTCTGGACTGCCACAGCCACACCCTGGCTGACCCTGAAGACGCACGACAGAACCTCTTAAGCCAGCGCTGCTCGCTCTGGGCTGAGGGTGGTGGTGAGGGAAAGAGGTGGGCACACACTTAAGAGGAAACAGAACAAGCTCAGACCCAACCCTCAGCAGCTTGGGACCTGTTCCCACTGTGGATAGTGAGGTGCTGGCCACTGATCAGAGGAGAAGCAATGGCTCACATCTGGCTCTGATCCTAGCTCCCCTCCCCGCCTCCATCTTCAGCCCTACCTCTTCCCAGGGCGAGAGCAGACTGTATAGGGACTCTACCACACAAAGAGAACTACTTCAAGACGACAACAGGTAACTTTTACCTAATTTCATAGAGACAGAGAAAGCTAAGCAAAACATGAATTTGTTTCAATTGAAAGAACGAGACAAAACCCCTGATAAAAAGTAATTATATAGAAATAACTTATTAAAAAAAGAGTTTAAAAAAAATTTTTAAGTCAACCTTAATGAGCTATTACTGCATACCTGTCAGAATATCTATAAATCAAAAAGTCTAAAAACAATAAATGTTTATGAGGGTAGGGAGAAAAAGGAACCCTTGAACCCTGTTGGTAGGTATAAAATGGTGCAGTCACTATGAAAAATAGTAATGTAAGTTTCACAAAACACTAAAAATAGAACTATCATATAATCCAACAATTCCACTGCTGGGCATATATCCATCCAAGGAAAACAAAAACACTAAACTGAAAACATACATTCAGCCTAATGTTCATGGCAGCATTATTTACAATAGCCAAGATATAGAAGCAACATAAGTGTCCTTCAACAAATAACTAGATAAAGAAACTATGGTATACATACACACACACACAGGGATATTACTCAGTCATAAAAAATACTGAAATTCTGCCATTTGCAGCAACATGGATAGACTTAGCAAATATCATGCTTAGTGAAATAAGTTGGAAAGAGAAAGTTGAATACTTTGTTATCCCTTACATATAGAACTTAAAAAATAAAACAAATGGATAAATACAACAAAACAAATACAGTCACAGATACAGGGAACAAACTAGCAGTTTCCAGTGGAGAGAGAAATTTGAAGGGGCAAGATAGGGGTAGGAAATTAACAGATACACACTACTGTGTATAAAATAAATATGTAATAAGAACATATTGAACAGCCACTATTTTATAATAATTTTAAATGGACATATGATATTTAAAATATTCAATCATTATGTTCTACACTTGAACTAATATTTTATTATAAATCAACTATACTTCGATAAAAAAAAGAATTAGAGGTTAAAAAAAAAAAAAACCTTGTTATTGGCAAGCCTTAGGGTGAGAGAGTCTCAACTGAAACTCTATAATGGAGGGCAGTCATAAACCATTCTAGTCCTCCCAACCACCTGTGCATATCCAAAGTCATGAATCAGTAACCTATTAGAAGACGTATAGAGGCTTAGTTTAACTGTCTTCACTTCTTAATAGTAATGGTAAACATATAACAGATAGGCGATCATTTAATTACTTTCTACTTCATTCACAGAGACACATACCACTCAAAAGAAGGCAGGTATTAGATAATTTTAGAATGAAAGAGAGGGGTTCTTAGTTTTAAGTTTCCTAATTTACAAAAAGGGGGAAATAGTTACTCGCAAAGTTTAAGTGACTCTTTCATTGTCACAGCTAAAGTGGGCAGAGCTAATAATTGACTTTTTTGGTATCTATACACTATGACTTTTGTCCTTTGCTGATCATCGTTTCTAATAATTCAATACCCATTGTGCCTCAAATCAAGTCCAATTAGTAACGATTTAAGAATGCATCTTCATGTACTTCAATATTTTAGGTTGAGAACATGTAGAATATAATTCAGTTTAGTGCTCTTAAAGGTTTGCGGTTCCAGCTAAAAAAAAAAATTCATCATGCAGGATCACTTAGTTTAGCTTGAAAATTTAGTTTCCAAGACTTAAAGATATAAACTGTGATTGTCCACTCCTTATAAATCCCAAAGGAGAAACATAACAGGGGAATGTGGGTCTATTATATAGCTGACCATCCAGTATGAACTTTACCGTCTTCAACAACCCAGGCAACACAGAGAAGATAAAGTAGATGATCATGTCTACAAATTGCCCCACTACAAAAGGCATTTCTCGTGAGAACAATCCCAGAAACCAGAAGCATTTGCAAAAGTTCTCAAGACAAAATTGGCAAAAGAAAAGAATCGCTACATGTCTCCAAATTCAAAACTGACAATAAGCATACAGTAGAGAACCATCTGTAATGTTTTATGATAGTGTGTTGAGAAAAAATAATATTATAATAGGCTTTTCCCAATATTGACTCTCAGCAATATTTTAACAACGATAAGCAAAAAGACTATATAATGTATATTGAGGGATCGAAGAGCAGGAAAAGATTGTATAGGATGACTCTCTGATTCTTTAGAAAATGTGAAGAATTTGAATGGGTAACAACACAAATTGACATCTCAGGCAGGAAATATCATCAGCAAAGGCCTGTACACCTTTCTGAGTTAAAGCACTTTGTATTGTCATTCTTAGGAATTTAATCATATACTTCTTTTCAAACCAGTGCCTAAATATATAGCTCATCTATCCCAGTAGGTTGGTTAATATTTCATAGTGGAAGTTATTCTTTATGTCTTTTGTCATATAATGATACCCTGTTGCAGAGGTAGAATAAATATTACGTTAAGGATAACTCTATCTCATATTTGCACATAAACTTTCTGACCATCTCTTGGGCATATTGCCCAACTTAAAAATCCTACATTACATACAGAGGTGACAATTTATTAGTAATAAGAAGGAAAAACAATGTTGGAAGAAAGCCTAATCTGTGGACAAAAACATAATTATGTTAAGCCTTAACCCAGGAGTTTCAATTTACACAATGCAGTACAATGTACAGTGAGACTAACATCTAAAGTTCCAGATAAAATATGAAGTTGCAAAATCACATTATCAATCTGTTTCTAAAGTATGCTTTGATTCAGTTCAATTCAGTTCACTCAGTCGTGTCCGACTTTGCGACCTCATGAATCGCAGCACGCCAGGCCTCCCTGTCCATCACCAACTCCCAGAGTTCACTCAGATTCATGACCATCGAGTCAGTGATGCCATCCAGCCATCTCATCCTATGCCGTCCCCTTCTCCTCCTGCCTCCAATCCCTCCCAGCATCAAAGTCTTTTCCAGTGAATCAACTCTTCGCATGAGGTGGCCAAAGTACTGGAGTTTCAGCTTTAGCATCAGTCCTTCCAAAGAAATCCCAGGGTTGATCGCTTTCAGAATGGACTGGTTGGATCTCCTTGAAGTCCAAGGACTCTCAAGAGTCTTCTCCAACACCACAGTTCAAAAGCATCAATTCTTCGGCACTCAGCCTTCTTCACAGTTCAACTCTCACATCCATACATGACTACTGGAAAAACCATAGCCTTGACTAAACGGACCTTAGTCAGCAAGGTAATGTCTCTGCTTTTGAATATGCTATCTAGGTTGGTCATAACTTTTCTTCCAAGGAGTAAGCATCTTTTAATTTCATGGCTGCAGTCAACATCTGCAGTGATTTTGGAGCCCCCAAAAATAAAGTCTGACACTGTTTCCACTGTTTTCCCATCTATTTCCCATGAAGTGATGCTTTGATTAACTTTTTTAAATTTCACAGTTATTAAACTATGTGAGTTAAATTAAGCTGGACAATATTTAATTCTATGATATAGCAAGGAATCATTTCCAGGGAAATTTGACAATTATCAACAACCTGTCCGCATCCATCAGAGAGCAGAGGGAATGAAAACCACAATCACAGAAAACTAACCAAAATGATTACATGGATCACAGCTTGGTGTAACTGAATGAAACTATGAGCCATGTCATGTAGGGCCACCCAAGATGAACGGGTCACGGTGGAGAGTTCAGACAAAATGTGATCCACTGGAGAAGGGAATGGCAAACCACTTCAGCATTCCAGACCTGAGAACCCCATGAACAGTATGAAAAGGCAAAAAGATACGATACTGAAAGACAAACCCCCAGGTCAGTAGGTGTCCAATATACTAGTAGAGAAGAGTGGAGAAATAACTTCAAAAGGAATGAAGACACTGAGCCAAAGCCAAAATGACACACAATTGTGAATGTGTCTGGTGGTGACAGTAAAGTCCAATGCTATAAAGAACAATATCTCATAGGAATTTGGAATGTTAGGTGCATGAATCAAGGTAAATTGGACCTGGTCAAATAGGAAATGGCAAGAGTGAACACTGATATTTTAGGAATCAGTGAACTAAAACAGACAGAAAGGGGTAACTTTAATTCAGACTACCATTATATCTACTACTATGGGCAAAAATCCCTTAGAAGAAATGGAGTATCCCTCATAGTCAAAATTCAGTACTTGGAGACAATCTGAAAAATGACAGAATGATCTCTGTTCATTTCCAAGGAAACTCATTCAATATCATAATAATCTAAGTCTATGCCCAACTGCTAATGCCGAAGAAGCTGAAGTAGAATGGTTCTGTGAAGACCTACAAGATCTTCTACAATTAATACCAAAAAAAAAAAAAAGATGTCCTTTTCATCACAGGGGACTGGAATACAGAAGAAGGAAGTCAAGAAATACCTAGAGTAATAGGCAAGTTTGTCCTTGGAGTACAAAATGAAACAGGGCAAAGGCTAACAGAGTTGCCAAGAAATAGCAAACACCCTCTTCCAACAAGACAAAAGATGACTTGACACATGGTCATCTCCAGATGATTAGTATTGAAATCAGACTGATTATATTCTCTGTAGCTAAAGATAGAGAAGCTCTATACAGTAAGTAAAAACAAGACTGGTAGTTGACTGTGGGTTAGATCATGAACTCCTTATGGCAAAATTCAGCATAAAATTGAAGAAAGTAGGGAAAACCAATAGACTGTTCAAGTATGACCTAAATTAAATCCCTTACAATTATATGGGGGAAGTGACAAATAGATTCAAGGGATTATATTTGATATACAGAGTGCCTAAAGAACTATGGACAGAGTTTATAAAATTGTACAGGAGATGGAGATCAAAACCATCCACAAGAAAAAGAAATGCAAGAAGGCAAAATAATTGTCTGAGGAGGCATTGCAAATATCTGAGAAAAGAGAGAAGCAAAAGACAAAGGAGAAAAGGAAAGATATATCCATCTCAGTGCAGAGTTCCAAAGAATGGCAAGGAGAGCTATGAAGGTCTCCTTGGTGAACAAGGCAAAGATATAAAGGAAAAAATATAATGGGAAATACTAGAGATCTCTTCAAGAAAATTAGAGATACCAAGAGAACATTTCATGCAAATGGGCACAATAAAGGACAGAAACAGTATGGACCTAATAGAAACAGAAGATATTAAGAAGTGGTAAGAATACACAGAACTATGCAAAAAAGGTCTTAATGACCCAGATAACCTCAACAGTGTGATTACTCACCTAGAACCAGACATTCTGGAATGGGACGTCAAATGGGCCTTAAGCACTGCAGTTATTGTTGACTCACTCCATCCTGTCTGATGCTTCGCAACCCCATGGACTGCAGCATGCCAGGCTTCCCTGTCCTTCACCATCTACCAGGGTTTGTTCAAACTCATGTCCACTGAGTCAGTGATGCCATTCAAGCATCTCATCCTCTGTTGTCCCTTGTCCTCCTGCTTTCAAACATTCTCCCACCTGCCTTTGATCTTCAATGTAGAAAGCATCACTACGAGCAAAGCTAGTGGATGTGATGGAATTCCAGCTGAGCTATTTCAAATCCTGAAAGATGATGCTGTGAAAGTGCTGCACTCAATATGCCAGCAAATTTGGAAAACTCAGCAGTGGCCACAGGACTGGAAAAGGTCAGTTTTCATTCCAATCCCAAAGAAGGGCAATGCTAAACAATGTTTAAACTACCACACAATTATGCTCATTTCACATGCTAGCAAGGTAATGCTCAAAATCCTTCAAGCTAGGCTTCAACTGTACAAGAACCGAGAACTTCCAGATGTTCAAGGTGGATTTAGAAAAGGCAGAGGAACCAGATATCAAATTGCTATCAGCTGGATCATAGGAAAAACAAGGGAATTTCAAAAAAAAAAAGCATCATTGAAGAATGACTATGCTAAAGCCTTTGACTGTGATATCATAACAAACTGTGGAAAATTCTTCAAAAGATGGGAATATCAGACTGCCTTATCTGTCTGCTGAGAAACCTGTATGCAGGTCAAGAAGAAACAGTTAGAACAAGATGTGGAACAACAGACTGGTTCCAAATTAGGAAAGGAGTACATCAAGGCTCTATATTGTCCCCCTGTTTATTTAACTTTTATGCAGAGTAAGTCGTGAAAAATGCCAGGCTGGATGAAACACAAGCTGGAATCAAGATTGCCAGGAAAAATATCAATAACCTCAGATATGCAGATGGCACCAACCTAATGGCAGAAAGTGAAGAGGAACTGAGGAGATTCTTGACAAAAGTGAAAGAGAAGAAAGAAAAAGCTGGCTTAAAACTCAACATTCTAAAAACTAAGATCATGAAAAATTAATTAATTAAATAAAAACTAAGATCATGAAAAATTAATTAATTAAATAAATAAAAACTAAGATCATGGCATCCGGTCCCATCACTTCATGGCAAATAGATGGGAAACAACAGAAACAGTAAGAGACTTTATTTTGAGGGGCTCCAAAGTCACTGCAGATGGTGAACACAGCCATGAAATTAAAAGACATTTGCCTCTTGGAAGAAAAACTATGACAAACCTAGGCAGCATATTAAAAAGCAGAGACATTACTTTACCAACAAAGGTCATCTAGTAAAAGCTATGGTTTTTCCAGCAGTCATGTATGGATGTGAGAGTTGGGCCATAAAGAAGGCTGAAGGCCAAAGAATTGATGCTTCTGAACTATAGTGCTGGAGATGAGAGTACCTTGGACAGCATGGAGTTCAAACCAGTCAATCCTAAAGGAAATCAACTGTGAATATTCACTGGAAGGACTGATGCTAAAACTGAAGCTCCAATACTTTGGTCACCTGATGTGAAAGTCTGACTTATTGGAAAATATGATGCTGGGAAAGATTGAGGGCAGGAGGAGAAGGAGACAACAGAGGATGAGATGGTTGGATAGTATCATTGACTCAATGGACAGACAGGAGTTTGAGCAAACTCAGCGAGATAGTGAAGTACAGGGAAGCCTGGTGAGCTGCAGTCCATCTGGTTGCAAAGAATTGGACACAACTGAGCAACTGAACAACAAAAATCAACAACCTGAGAGTGGGGAGGGGATATATTCTTAGGTTGGGGGGTGAGAAGGGGTCAGAACCTCTGAACAAATAAAATTTTTTTTTAAATGTCAAGATTATCTACAATTTTCTGGAGCACACACAAATAATAATTCATATCTCTAAGCAGTATCACCAGAAATTCTATGACACTTAGAATAAGCAGAATTAGAAAAGCCACAAATTGAATTTTATAACATTTCTCACAACCAGGTTTACACTAAATTCACTAGTAATTACCTTAGCCTAAATATAATACCATTTAAAATATAAAGACCCCAAAATGAAAAAGCAAATTCTAACTGCCATTTTATTTTTAAGGATGTTTTTTCATACTGCAGCCCAAGTTTCAACAATAATCCCCACTAGAGTTCAGGAAACTAGATATGTAATGAATTATTCTTTTTGAAATGCTGAGTAAACCAATACATGTACAAAACTTCATTCACTACTTACCTATCAAAGAATATAAACATAGGTTCAACTAATTTTTACATAGTCATTAAGAGATTTGACTATGTAGCAGTCAAATATTTGATAAAAATCTATAATTAAAATTAGTTCTATAAATAAAATGGTATCATCTGGGAAAAATACTAACAGTATGAATCACTACCCAAAAAAGCTCTTACCTTCTATACAACTCTAATGAACTCCTGCCTTTATAAGGTAATATTAACTAGATAGACATTTTTCAAGCCTTAGAAAAGAAGCCGAATAATGCAAAGAAACAAGATGAAGTATTGAGTAAACAATGTTTTCATATCTACAAAATCATTTAAATCAGCATTTCTTATTTTAATCCATAAAAGCAGACATTGAAGCATAATTCATAGTTGAATAAAAATAAACCAAAGCATTCTTAAAATGTAGATGTTTTCTCAGGTAATGCACCTTGTGTGATAAATAAGTAGTTACAGTTGACCCTTAAATAATGTAGGTTTGAACTATGTTGGTCTGCTTACATGATTTTTTTTCCAATAATTATGTTAGAAAAATCTTTACAGTTTTGTGACAATTTAAAAACTTGCAGATCATGTAACCTAGAAATATGTTTAAAAAATTAAGAAAATAGGTAAGTTGTGAATGCACAAAATATATGTGGATCAACATATAGCATAAAAATATGTGTTAATCAACTGTCTATGTTATCCATAAGGCTTCTTGTCAACAATAGGCTATTAGTCAAGTTTTGGAGAAAATCAAAGTTTACATGTGGATTTTCAACTGATCTAGGGGTTGATGACCCTGACCTCTATGTGGTTCAAGGGTCAACTGTACTCTCTCTTGTCACAAAAATGAATTGTAATTCACTCATCTTGTGGTTTGAACCAAAATTTATAATAGATAAATTGAGTTAGTGATATTACATGATACAAATTAAATTTAACTATTTTTAGATTTAACCTTTTTTTATCACTGATAGGTAACCTATGTCACTGATATGATAAAATTTTTCAGTTGAAAGTAAATAATTATGGAAGCTCTTTAGGGCAGTAATGTGTCTCTTTATTAGCAGCATCTTCCCTACTCCTCACACAGTGTCTGGTGTGTAGAAGGCAGTAGGTAAATATTTGCTAAATTAAGCAATTCATTTAAAAGTTGGATCATAGTAAGAAAAGTACATAATAAGCAATGAAGGTAACTGTGTAAAGCAGATGAAAAGCAGAATCTAGGTAATAGAAAACAAACTTCCCTCTGCTAGCTGAACAAATATATGGTTTGCAAATATTAAAGAAATTTTAAAAGCCTTCATAGTCATTAATAAAGATTTTGTATTCCTTACATGAATATTTATAATACTACCTTGGCTTCTCTATCAAAGCAAAATTTGCTTTGCATTATATTTTAAATGATAATTCATAAATGTTAAAATGATGGTTTTCATTGTGGCTAAGGTAGAATATCTGTGATGACACAGTAAGACGCAATGATCAACACATTCCAGAACACATACTTTGGGGAACATAACAACCTCTTGCTCTGAGGGAAGAGGTGAATGCCATTTTCTATAGCATATACAGTGATTCTAGAACTTTTTCAAAACTACATCTTATTGAAAAATTCCCCATTATTTCCCCAACTGACCAAAGAAGGACATCCAGGCAAATATATATGTCCATCATTAGCCATCCTATAACTGCTGCACAGATGTTCTGACCATATTATTATCCACATAGCTTCGATATTGCCACAGCATCCTAATAAGGAATAAAACGTCCCTCTTTATAAAACAGACATGTACATATCTTAATAATGATACAACAGAATGATATCTTAAATATGGTATCTGCCAGCTTTCTATTAACTGTCTTGTCCAATTCTCTTTAAGAAAAACTATCTTCACATATGCATTAAATATAGGATTTAACTCAATGCTATGTAGATAGCATTGTACCAATGGCAATGGAGAGCTCAAAAGAAGTTTATGCCATGATTCTTGCCTCTAAAAATCTTAAATTCTAACCAGAGAAATAAGATTTATACACACAAAATGGTCATCTTGTCAAATGTACAGAAATAATAACAAATGCATAAAAATTACAATGTAAAATGTAAAAATTACATTTTTAATAGGAATTGTTTTACCAAGCATTTTTCTTTTCTCATTTAATTCTCACAAAAATCTAGTAATTCTTTTATTATTATCTCCACTGTACTGATGAAAAAAACCTAAGTCCCAGAAAGCTAAATATATTATCCAAGTTGTTCCAATCTTGAAGGATGGTGCTGGGAAACATTATATTTCCTAAGACTTTGTGAGGCGCCTACAAGGAGGCTGCAGTCACCATCTGCAGTGAATTTGGAGCCCCCAAAAATAAAGTCT
The DNA here is from genome assembly GCA_006410875.1 of Neotragus pygmaeus. Lineage (NCBI taxonomy): Eukaryota > Metazoa > Chordata > Mammalia > Artiodactyla > Bovidae > Neotragus > Neotragus pygmaeus. The sequence goes on along the minus strand of SJYV01022121.1, from coordinate 244,718 downwards.
GACACTGTTCCCCCATCTATTTCCCATGAAGTCATGGGAACAGATGTCATGATCTTCGTTTTCTGAATGTTGAGCTTTAAGCCAACTTTTTCACCCTCCTCTTTCACTTTCATCAAGAGGCTTTTTAGTTCCTCTTCACTTTCTGCCATAAGGGTGGTGTCATCTGCATATCTGAGGTTATTGAGATTTCTCCCGGCACCTTGATTCCAGCTTCTACTTCATCCAGCCCAGAATTTCTCATGACGTACTCTGTATATAAGTTAAATAAACAAGGTGACAATATAACGTTTTCTTTTCCCTATTTGGAAGCAATCTGTTCTGTGTCCAATTCTAACTGTTGCTTCTTGACCTGCATACAGATTTCTCAGGAGGCAGGTCAGGTGGTCTGGTATTCCCGTCTCTTTCAGAATTTTCCAGAGTTTATTGTGATCCACTCAGTCAAAGGCTTCAGCATAGTCAATAAAGCAAAAGTAGATGTTTTTCTGGAACTCTCTTGCTTTTTTTGAAAAAAAAAAAAAAAGTGGAATATTCCACTCCTCCCTGATGGCTGAAGAAACTGTGTTATTTTCCCTGTCATTTTAATTTTACTTGTATCAAATGCTGCATGAAACTTAAATGTAGTATGAATTTTATTTTAAGAAACTGGGCTATCAACTTCTGTTAAGTTGAGTTCCCACAATTTGCTAGGCATGTGTAGAAGTGCCTAACACTGCTTTAACATTTGCACAGTGTAGAAATGTCTGAGGAACACTTTCCTGAGCATGTTATTATTCTTTTGTAGACAACCTACTGTGGTAACAGTAGTATTTCTCCATGCGGATGAGGCTGAAAAGACAATAAAGAACTACCTGTCACTTCTCCACTGTGTACACCTAGCATTCAGTCTTTGCTTCATTTTGGTAGCAGCAATTTGAATATTGTGTTACAGTTTATTGTGAGCTGTGGCTAAAGAATTTCCTGTATAGCTGGGTATCATTTTGTCTGTCAGTTTTACACAATTATATCAAGTTGCCTGAAAATGTTAATCAGTGGCTCATTGAAGACCTTTCTTCAGTTTCCCTTTTTTGTGATGATCTCACTTTGGTTTGCTTACACAACTGTTAGACTACCCTGTTTTTGTTTTTGTTTTTTAATTCTTGATCACATCTTGGAGTAGTTGTATAGTGTTGCCTGAACTCTTTGTTGCTGGACTGGGGTATGAGTTTCTAGAAATTCGTTACAGCTCATCTTATCTTTCCATAGAGAGTGCTATCAAGATAGTGCTAAAGACCTTGAAAATGAGTTGAATTGCAGTCCTCACAATATTGAAGTCTTAACCCCCAGTATTTCCGAATATAACCTTATTTGGACATAGGATCCTTGAAAAATGTTAAGATGAGACTATATTGGATTAGGGTGGGCCCCCAAACCAGTATGACTGGTTGTTCTTAGATTTAAAAAGACCATGTGAAGACACAGATATATGGGGAACAGCATGATGACAAAGGCAGAGATTGGAGTTTGTAGCTGAGTTATGTAACTTCAAGCCAAAGAACACTAAAGATGGCTAGCAAACCATCAGAAGCTGGGAAGAGGCAAAGAAGGACTCTCTTAGGTGTCAGAGGGACCATGGCTCCACGGACACCTTGATTTCAGACTGATAGCATTCAGAAATGTGAGATCATAAATTTCTAGTGTGTAAGCCACCCAGTTTGTGTTACTTTGTATGGCAGCTTTGGGAAACTCATATAATAGGGATTCGATATTTCTATTAAATTATTACCTCTTTGGAGAAATTGTTTGTCTCCTTTGGTCATTTACTCATGAAAATTGACTTGTAAACAAGCCAGAAGAAGAATTTAATGATTAAATCTTAAAGAATCCTTGAATTTGGAAAGAACCTTCCAGGGTCTCTGATTCAACCTTCTGTTTAGTGCAGTGCTTCTTAACATAAACTATATAATGTTTCCTAGAAGAGTACTTACAAAAATGAGNAGGGGATGACAGAGGATGAGATGGCTGGATGGCATCACGGACTCAGTGGACGTGAGTTTGAGTGAACTCTGGTAGTTAGTGATGAACAGGGAGGCCTGGTGTGCTGCGATTCATGGGGTTGCAAAGAGTTGGACACAACTGAGCAACTGAACTGAACTGAACTGATGGGACTGGATGCCATGATCTAAGTTTTCTGAATGTTGACCCTTTCAAAATCTTCACTTCAATTTGCACCACAAAAAACAACCATTTGAATTTTAACTGCAGTTTTGAAAATCCCAAACTTGGCAAAGACTTAAAGGCATCACTCTGTGACTTTTTCAACTATATTGATCCAACCCATCTGTTGTTCCAACCTTAAAAAGAGAAATTCCATGAAAAGAAATAACCAGAAAGAATACTCAAAGAAATTTGGCATATACTAAGAAGCAAATAATCCTTAAATACATATATGTAAATAACATTTTTAGAGTTCTATTAAAAATACAAACTAGTATTATTGAGGGTCAAGAGGGAGAATTTCACTTTTAATGCTTGTGACTTAAAACATTATGCTTTGCTTTCAGAGTTCTTATTAATGAAAGCTTTTCAGCTTTATTTGGTGAAGAGGCCATTAGCTAGTATCATACACCTGACTACAGGGAAAGCAGATAGCACTTGAGAAGCTGAGCCTAATAAGGCCCATTCTCACCTATGACAATATGGACAGCTGTCTGCTACAGTTTGTATTAAAGATTGGAAGAAGGGAGGTGTCCAAAGCAGCTCCTTAGCCAGGGAGTCACAAGGACTTACCATCAGATGTATTGTTTTACATGGACCATTCTTTTATGTTTTTTTTTATGTTTTACTATATAAATGCCACCAACATATACTACATAAATACTACATGGAGTAAGGACTCATCTTTTCAATTTGGAACAATACTTATCCTCACCCCCACTCCCAGCCCCCCATGCACTATTTCTGCAGAGATACTTTCAATGTTGTGATGAAACCACACAATATCTAATGCAAGCATCTGTAACACTTAATAATATGTCTAATTCTTTTAATACATCTCTTTTTGACTCTTCCACATAACTGAATTCTCCATAGTACTTGCCTCCAACCTCTTCCAGATAATATTGATAGTCATAAAACCTTCTAAGTATGCTCAAAAACCACTGAATTATAAACTCTAAAAAGGTTAGCATTATTGTTTGTAATTTATATCTTAAAAAAAAAAAGAGGAATGAGTCCAAGACATAGACAAAGAACCATCACGATAGGTCAGTGATTACTTAGAAAGTTAAAAATATTTCAGTGTATATTTCACAATATTGCCCTAGGATTCTCTGTTACAATAGGCCTGATAAATGCCCCGTAGTTTGCATTTTAGCAGGCACCCGAGGTCACTTCTGATGTAGGTGACCTCCAGGCATCCTTGGAAAATAATATTTTTGCAGGAGTGAAAAAGAATGCTCAAGTATAAACACTGGAATGGAAAGAGAGAAGGACCAAGAATGGAATTCTATGGGGCATCATTCTCATTTTTAAGCTAATCTACTATTAGGAGTTCATCCATGCTTGTTGATTAATAAGACTTCACCATCAGGGCTTGAATGTTTATATTAAAACAGAGTCTATTGAAAGAGGTTATTTTAATTTAAAATAAGTGAAATTGATGAGAAATCTTAAACATCAGCTTAGATTAATGGGAAAGATAAGTGATGATAAAGTGGTAGAATTTTATTTTTTCCCTGAAAACATACCAAATAAGTGGCTTCCTAATTGTCCATGTTTACAACCAGGTTTATTCTCATGCCTTTTGACATCTCAAAGATACAATCTGATAATCAGAGTGATGTAAAATACTGACTCTAAAATCTTAGCCAAGTAACCAAGAAAGTCATCACATGTGTACTAGACTTTGGTGTGGTCTTCAGCCCTGGAAGAAAGAGTAAAATAATCTATACAGATTAATGTAAACCAGACTTGGAAGATTTGAAGCTATTAACAAGACTTTCACTGAAGACATGGTATGAATAAATGGAGTTACCTGAATTTGTCCTGAGACATTTAAACAAGTTATATACTGCTTTCTTCATATTCTTTTGCCATGAAGGTGAATTTCCACTTACTCTTTTAATATCATTACAAAAGCAATGGAGAACAATACATATTCCTGCTAATATTGTGAGCACCATTAAGTTATTAATTACATATCTAGAATGGATCTAAATGGTTGCTGGCTTGCTTATGTATAGTAAAGATATAATTCTGTCTAAAATAGCCAATGATACCTTGAATTTGAAATATACTTTATAATCACCCTGAATACACTACCATTATAAAACACAGTCCATCACGATCATTTGTCCTTTGATGTCTTAATTATGGAAAACAAAAGTAGGAACCAATTTCAGGAAGAAGACAAAGCTTGTGCCTTTTGAAAAGCACTAGAACCTAACTCTGAATCAGGAAAAACAATATTTTAAAACAAACTTTTGTTCATTGTAAAATAGTTTTTCACTGTTTTTAAAAACTGTATATAGTTATTTATTAGAATTCATTTGGGATGGAAATCTTTAATATGTTGTCAACTTAAACTCCTTGCAGTGTCTTTTCCCTACTTACCTTCCTCCTTGATGTTAACTGCCCCACTGAATATCAGTTCCACACTTTGTACCCACACAGTTAACCTGACCTACTTCCTTAGCTTTACTGTAAGCACTGAGCTATGTCAATTATCACCTTTTCAGAATAAGTGCAAAATCTATAAAATTCCTAATATCATCATTGTGGACCAGAATTTCAGGTCTTGGCGATCACAGTAAAAAGACATACTCCTATCAAGACAAAAATACAAACTCCTAAAATGCATATGATACATGATAGTTTTCAGAGTTATTCATTCAACAATTAATTATCAAGTGGCCACTAAGAAGTCAGCAATGTAGCTGGTGTTACAAATACCAAGACAAATAAAACATAAGCCCTCTCCTCAAGGGCAGAGTCTAATAAAGATTACTCATACTTTACCACCAAGATGCAATAAAGTATTGTAAGTGATGTGATAGATATATAGAAGAAACAAGAAAACAACAAAGATAAGAGTAGTCATTCTTACTTGGATGTGGAAGGAAGGGTTCCTAAAAATCATACCACAAAAAAAGCTTAATATGAAAAATAATAAGCAATCTTTTGTTTGATGAACAAAGATGATATATCAGTGAGGATTCAAAAAGGAAACAGATGGCATACTTCAAGTAAATTATCATGTGGAGGATTTATTTACAAAGATCATTTATTTCTGAATAACATTTTCTGTACTAGAATAAAAACTTGACAACTTTCATGAGCAAATATATACTTAATAAGAATAAATGCAATCATTTAATAGCACCCCACTCTGGTACTCATGCCTGGAAAATCCCATGGACGGAGGAGCCTGGAAGGCTGCAGTCCATGGGGTCGCTGAGGGTCGGACACGACTGAGCAACTTCACTTTGACTTTTCACTTTCATGCTTTGGAGAGGGAAATGGAAGCCCACTCCAGTGTTCTTGCCTGGAGAATCCCAGGGACGGGGGAGCCTGGTGGGCTGCCGTCTATGGGGTCACACAAAGTCAGATACAACTGAAGTGACTTAGCAGCAGCAGCAGCAATCATTTAAGCATCTACCCCGAGTCTAGTGCTTCACTTATTCAGTTCACTTCAGTCACTAAGTCATGTCCAACTCTTTGTGAGCCCATGGACTGCAGCACACCAGGCCTCCCTGTCCATCACCAGCTCCCAGACTTTACTCAAACTCATGTCCATCACATCAGTGATGCCATCCAACCATCTCATCCTCTGTCACCTCCTTCTCCCACCTTCCATCTTTCCCAGCATCAGGGTCTTTTCAAATGAGTTAGCTCTTTGCATCCAGTGGCCAAATACTGAAGTTTCAGCTTCAACATCAGTCCTTCCAGTGAATATTCAGGACCGATTTCCTTTAAGATGGACTTGTTGGATCTCCTTGCAGTCCAAGGGACTCTCAAGAGTCTTCTCCAACACCACAGTTCAACAGCATCAATTCTTCTGCGCCCAGCTTTCTTTATAGTCCAACTCTCACATCCATACATGACCACTGGAAAAAACTACAGCCTTGACTAAACGGACCTTTGTTGGCAAAGTAAAGTTTCTGCTTTTTAATATGCTGTCTAGATTGGTCACAATTTTCCTTCCAAGGAGTAAGTGTCTTTTAATTTCATGGCTGCAGTCACCATCTGCAATGATTTTGGAGCTCAAAAAAATAAAGTCTACCACTGTTTCCCAACTATTTGCCATGAAGTGATGGAACCAGATGCCATGATCTTAGTTTTCTGAATGTTGAGCTTTAAGCCAACTTTTTCACTCTCCTCTTCCACTTTCATCAAGAGGCTCTTTAGTTCTTCTTCACTTCCTGCCATAAGGGTAGTGTCATCTGCATATCTGAGGTTATTGATATTTCTCCCGGCAATCTTGATTCCAGCTTGTGCTTCATCAAGCCCTGCATTTCTCATGATGTACTGTGCATAAAGGTTAAAGAAGCAGGGTGACAATATACAGCCTTGATGTACTCCTTTTCCTATTTGGAACCAGTCTGTTGTTCCATGTCCAGNTTGCTGTCTCTTATACACATCTAGATGTGTATAAGAGACAGCACTCAGCCCATATTTCTCATGATGTACTCTGCATTTAAGTTAAATAAGCAGTGTGACAGTATACAAGCCTTAATGTACTCCTTTTCCTATTTGGAACCAGTCTGTTGTTCCATGTCCAGTTCTAACTGTTGCTTCTTGACCTGCATACAGATTTATCAGGAGGCAGGTCAGGTGGTCTGCTATGCCCATCACTTGAAGAATTTTCCACAGTTTGTTGTGATTTACACAGTCAAAGGCTTTAACATAGTCAATAAAGCAGAAATAGATGTTTTTCTGGAACTCTCTTGCTTTTTTGATGATCCAGAGGATGTTGGCAATTTGATCTCTGGTTTCTCTGCCTTTTCGAAAACCAGCTTGAACATCTGGAAATTCACGGTTCGCATATTATTGAAGTCTAGTTTGGAGAATTTTGAGCAATACTTTACTAACGTGTGAGATGAGTGCAATTGAGTGGTATTTTTAGCATTCTTTAGCATTGCCTTTCTTTGAAATTAAAATGAAAACTAACCTTTTCCAGTCCTATGGCCACTGCTGAGTTTTCCAAATTTGCTAGCATACTGAATGCATCACTTCCACAGCATCATCTCTTAGGATTTGAAATAGCCCAACTAGAATTCCATCACCTCCACTAGTTTTGTTCGTAGTGATGCTTTCTAAGGCCCACTTGACTTCACATNACATCACGGACTCGATGAACGTGAGTCTGAGTGAACTCCGAGAGATGGTGATGAACAGGGAGGCTTGGCGTGCTGCAATTCATGGGGTCGCAAAGAGTCCGACACGACTGAGCAACTGAACTGAACTGAACTGAAGCCCCTAGCACTGTATGCAGTGAAGATCCTAGAGGGATTAGTGTTTCTTGTTCAGCTAGAATCATGTTTACTGGACAGGAGCCTTTTCCTCCTACCGTTGCTTCTGTCTAGAATGTTATTCTTTTTCTCTCCATCCTCGTAAATGTCTACTTATTCTTTAAAGCTTTACCTCCATATACCTCCTTCTGAAACCTTCCCTTACTTTCCAGTGCTTAATTTACCACTCCGTCCATTAGGTTTGTTTAGCTCAAGTATGGTCAAATGACTTTGTCCTAGTAAACCTCAGGGATAGTTAGTGTAATCTTGCTCAGTAGCTACTCCGTAGACNTGAAACCTTCCCTTACTTTCCAGTGCTTAATTTACCACTCCGTCCATTAGGTTTGTTTAGCTCAAGTATGGTCAAATGACTTTGTCCTAGTAAACCTCAGGGATAGTTAGTGGAATCTTGCTCAGTAGCTACTCCGTAGACTAACTCCAACAACTTTAACCAAAGTATCAGAAACCTTTTTAATTCCACTTGAGATTCTCTTGGTCTCAGGCACTGGGGCCCTTGGCCACTGCTTCCTTCCCAGGTAGTATTATGGTGACTCACTCTGTGTGGACTCCAATCGACTTCAGGTTTACCTGTGGCTGTCAGTATGACAGCAGAGTGCTGCAGGCAGAGTCAGTGCAGCTTGGAGTTCGGGGGAGTTATTAGCTGGCGGGGTTATTGACCTTTGGCCAGTGAGAGAGAGGGGAGATTGAAAAAATTCACTTTTATCCTTCCCCTGAAGAGACTATCCCATGATATGGTTGTGCATATGGTCTCTCTGAAGGCAATTCTACAAGATCGATTAGTGCTATTTGACAGCAGCAGGGTCAGCTAGGTCGTGTATGCTTTGATCTCTCTTTCTCTGCCTCACTCCTTTCTCCTACATTCATTCCCGCTTCCCCGGGAAGCCTCCCCGGTGAGGTGTTAGCACATAATATGCATCAGACTAAAGTAGGATTAATAATCCTACTTTTTTCCTACTAAATTGAGGCTAAGATAATGGATGATGTTGATTAAACACTTATTGGAAACTAGGCAGTGGATACAACATGAATAAGGCACTGTGTCTCCCCTTAAAGAAAAAATAATCAAGTGGTGAAATAGCACAGCCTGGCATAAATACATACAAAATCATGATGTAAGACTGTTGTGATTGCCTGTGGAGTTCCAAGGAGAAAGAAAATGATCACCAACTGACTACTCAGTATCATCTGGGTCTTAATGTAGACTTTCTAAATCTACAGAGGGGCTATGGTCAAATGACTTTGTAGAGGGGCTTCTAGCTCAGTCATGCAATGATAATGCAGGCAGATTTCCCCCAGAAAAGCCCTTCATTAGATTACTACCATCTTCCCTAAACATTAAAATCTTTAGGCAAGCTGAAGATTGGGAGGGAGAGCAATAGGGAGTGGGTATACTATAATTTTATTCAGTCTATCCTGAATTTCACATGAGTGAGACTTAAAGGGAATGGTGAAATCAGAAAATATAAATCTAAGGTTTCTATTTATTAAATATGAAAGAAATGAAGTTTCCTGTTTAGAAACAAATGATTTGGGCTGATAGTTAATCTAAATAGCCAAAGTAAAATATGAAAAACCACTTCTGTTTCATCACCCTGACTTGATGTAGGATCCCTTTACTCCTCTGCTCCCTAACTAATTGCCAGCACACTTCATTGGCTGTTGCATCTCTGGGACATTAGAGGAGCAAGGATGCAGGGGAAAAACAGAGCTCACCTCCCTGGACCATCATATGGTTAATGAGATGAGATGTTACCATGACAGTCCCTAACACATCCATTAATGGATTGGGCTTGTTCTTAAATATTTAAACATTTTTATTTAGAGCATAGAAAGTTTCATGACTGGAAATGATTAATGATATCTAGGCCCCTGCATCTGCACCTAGAAGAACGGAACAGGCCTTTTTGACTGTCACTGATAAAACATCCCAGTGTCTCCTCAGTGGGATCTGCAAACACTGTGTCCCAGGTCTGAGGCAAAGATCAGAAAGGTTAACCCTACCTGGTCCTGTCTGAAGGAGGAATTGACCTTATTGGTGATGGGTCAGTGAGTGAAGGGGATCTTTCACTTCAATAATGTGATTGTAGTCCTGGGCCCTAAGGAAGTTGTCCTCAACTGGTGGCTAAGCTGTTCAATTCAGACCTGGTCTAGAAAAGGGAGGAGGAAGACAGTGATGATAATGATTCAGAGGAGGAGGTAAGGGAAGAAAATCAGTCCTGTGCCATGGGTTCAACACTGTGCTTCTCAGGGTGATTTCTCCTCCACTTTTCCTGGGGACTGTCAAGGTTAGCATCTTAGAGTTATGCTTCCATTAGAAGATGGGAAGGTATAGTGCAAAGACTCAACCTTGGAACTTGGAGGGTTTCCAAGTCCCTTACCATCATCTCCTAACTAGTCGATTAAATCAAGTCTTTTTATGTCCTCAAACCTCAGTGTTTTGACCCACAAAATGGAAAAACTTTATAGAACTGTTGAGATGATCAAATGATATATTACTTATAAAAATTACTCACAATTCAGAAAGCATTGACTACATGTAACTATATTACCAACATTTTAGGAGGGATTCACATTGATGAATTTAATACATTTGATAAAAAGTACTCTGTGGTTATCTCTCGACTCTGCGGAAAAATGCAAACACATTGCATTTCTATGATTTGTGACCTAAGCATCTTGGGGGCATTGCACAAGATAAAGAATAATCCTCCATCCCCCAATGCATTGGCACTTCTAAATTGCAGCTGATAGGTAGGTAGTGGACAGAGAAACGAATCGCATTTTAGATTTATAGTCCTGTTATAACAATATTATGACTGAAATACCAAAAATTTTGAACATGAAATGTTTATGCTTTTAAAATTCTTAATGATCTTCCTGTATAAAATGGAAAGGATATCAGTTCAAAGAAAAATAACAAAATGTCCAAATAAAAACGTGTGAAATATCTTGTGCAGGTGCAGGGTTCATGATGCTTCCTGTCACTCATCCAAATATTTCTCACCGAGAGGTCCTCAGTGAATAATGGATGACAGTGAAGAATGGTGGATGACGGTCACAGTTTCCTCACTTCACCCTGGATTGGGAGGAGCTTGAGTTCCATTTTTGAAAGTGTACAGATTAACAATATAGTAGATGTTGGAAAGGTAAAACTGACTGTTTCCTCCAAGCCTTCTGCAGCCTCAAACAGTTGCAAAGTCTTCTATTTTTGTATTAGAATGGTTTTAAATATTATCAATAATCTCGTTTTATACTGATGATGCTTTCCTGAAGATGTCTTAAGAATATCAAGTCACTCCTTTCTTCGAGAGTTTTTTTCTTGTCTTAGCAAAGTTAGTCTGACCTATTATAGCCACAACAGTCACCCCCTCTTTGGTGAAGGCTGGAGGACCACCACAAACTTGGAAGGTCTGTTCTGTGGGTTAGACTGGATCATGAGGGCAAGCTGGTCTCATTTGTCTTTGTATCTTCCCTCTTTCTTTTTGGAACACATCTTCCACACTTACAGATCCTGTGGCCACAATACTCTGGCTGTGCATTCCCTCTTGCCCCTTCTGCCTTCACTCTTGCCCCTCCCTACTACATCCCTCCAACCTGGGCTCGCACTAGCTTTGACTGTTATTTATACTGCCTCCAACCCTTGTGGGCTCTCCCACTCAGTAAACTGAAAAAGACAATAATCTCTTTTGGTAATTATTGAAAAAATTATTGTGCAATTTTTTACTTTGGGGCTAGAGAAACGTTCTGAGAAAACTCCTTAATGTCTAGTGAATCTTGCTTGGAAGAACAGCATGTTTGAGAGTTAAGGGAGGTATTAATTTGAGTCTTTGAAATGACATTGCTTGGGTGAACATGAAAGGCAGGAAGGGATGACAGAGCAGAGGACTGGTGATGAGGGGTATGTGCCAGTTGTTGGAATGTGCATGTTCTGGCCTGTGCCACTCAAGCCAGTATTAAACTCTTTGGCATGGGAAATTCTATAAATGAGGAAGGGGAGAAAAAACAGATTTAATTTGGAATTTAATTTTCTATTTGTAGTCCTAGCTATGCTTCTGTTAGGTCCCTACAGTTTCTGTCCTTTATTGTGCTCATATTTGCATGAAATGTTTCTTTGGTATCTCTAATTTTCTTGGAGAGATTTCTAGTCTTTCCCATTCTATTGCTTTCCTCTATTTGTTTGCATGATTGCTGAGGAAGGCTTTCTTATCTCTCCTTGCTATATTTGGAACTCTGCATTCAGATGGTTATATCATTCCTTTTCTCCTTTGCCTTTAGCTTCTCTTCCTTTTCAGCTATTTTAAAGGTCTCCTCAGACAACCATTTTGCCTTTTTGCATTTCTTTTCCTTGGGGATGGTTTTGATCGCTGCCTCCCATACAATATTGTGAACCACCATCCATAGTTCCTCAGGCACTCTATCGGTCTCATCCCTTGAATCTATTTGTCATTTACATTGTATAATCATAAGGGATTTGATTTAGGTCATAGCATAAATTGGTCTAGTAGTTTTCCCTACTTCCTTCAATTTAAGTCTAGATTTTACAATGAGATGTGCATGATCTTAGCCACAGTCAGCTTCCAGTCTTGTTTTCGCTGACTGTATAGAGCTTCTCCAACCCAGCATTTTGTATGATTTTGAGTATTCTTCTCAAACTCATTTGTATGAGTTTGAGTATTCTGCATATAAGTTAAATAAATTATCTTAATGACTCAGATAACCCTGATGGTGTAATCACTCACCTAGAGCCAGACATCTTGGAATGAGAAGTCAAGTGGGCTTTAGGAAGCATCACTATGAACAAAGCTAGTGGAGGTGATGGAATTCCAGCTGCGCTATTTCAAATCCTAAAAGATGATGCGGTGAAAGTGCTGTACTCAATATGCCAGCAAATTTGCAAAACTCAGCAGGGGCTACAGAACTGGAAGAAGTCAGTTTTCATTCCAATCCAAAATAAATGCAATGCCAAAGAATGCTCAAACTACGGCACAGTCTCACACACTTCACACACTAGCAAAGTAATGCTCAAAATTATCCAAGCCAGGTTTCATCAATACATGAACCAAGAATTTCCAGATGTTTAAGGCAGATTTAGAAAAGTCAGAGGAACCAGAGATCAAACTGCCAATGTCTATTGGATCATAGCAAAAGCAAGAGAATTCCAGAAAACCATCTACTTCTGCTTCATTGACTGCTAAAGCCTGTGACTGTGTGGATTACAACAAACTGTGAAAAAGTCTTAAAGAGATGGAAATACCAGACAACTTTACCTGCCTCATGAGAAATCTGTATGCGGCCAAGAAGCAATAGTTAGAACTGCACATGGAACATTGGGCTATTTCCAAATTGGGAAAGGAGAACGCAAAGGCTGTGTATTGTCACCTTGCTGATTTAACTTATATGCAGAGTACATCATGCAAAATGCCAGGTTGGATGAAGCATGAGCTGGCATCAAGATTTCTGGGAGAAATATCAATAACCTCAGATATGCAGATGACAACAGCCTTATGGCAGAAAGTGAAGAGGAATTAGAGAGCCTCTTTATGAAAGTGAAAGCAGAAAGTGAAAAAGCAGGCTTAAAACTCAACATTCAGAAAACAAAGATCACGGCATCTGGTCCCATCACTTCATGGCAAATAGATAGGAAAACAAGGGAAACCGTCAGAATTTTCATTTCTTGGGCTCCAGAATCACTGCAGATGGTGACTGTAGCCATGAAATTGTAAGATGCTTGCTCCTTGGAGGAAAGGCTCCGTCCAACCTAGATAGCATATTAAAAAGCAGAGACATTGCTTTGCCAATAAAGGTCCTTCTAGCCAAAGCTATGGTTTTTCCAGTAGTCTTGTATGGATTTGAAAATAGGACCATAAAGAAAGTTGAGTGCTGAAGAATTGATGCTTTTGAACTGTGTTGATGGAGAAGACTTTTGAGAGTCCCTTTGATTGCAAGGAGATCCAACCAGTCAATCCTAAAGGAAATCAGTCCTGAATATTCATTGGAAAGACTGATGCTGAAGATGAAACTCCAATACTTTGGCCACCTGATGTGAAGAACTGAGTCATTGGAAAAGACCCTGATGCTAGGAAAGATTGAAGGCAGGTGGAAAAGGTAACAGTAAAGGATGAGATAGTTGGATGGCATCACTGACTTGATGAATATGAGTTTGAGTAAGCTCCAGGAGTTGGTGATAGACAGGGAAGCCTGGCATGCTGCAGCCGTGGGTTGGCAAGAATTGGACAGGACTGAACAAGTGAATTGAACTGAACTGCATTGAACTGGAGTCCTAGTCCATACATGATGTGAGAAATAGTGCCTGATGCAAAGATCCCTGGCTCAGAAGCCAAGTGCTCTCAGAAACCAACCCTCCAGAGAACTGGCTACATTAGGAGTTCTCAAAGGTGCTCCCAAGCCAGCAGCACTGGCATCACAAGGGGAATTGAGAGGAATGTGGATTCTTGGTTCAAAACCCTGGGCATGGGGCCTAGCAACCTGTGTACTGACCAGACTTCCTGGTTAGTCTGGTACACGCCAAAGTTTAAGAAACGATGGTGGAGAGGTATAGCCTTGTACTTTGTGTAAGAAGATATGGTGAAAATCGCAGTTACACCACAGTTCATACCCGTACTAGTTATAGAAAGATTCTAAGGTGGCTATCCTCACTTTCAGTTACCTGTGTGACCTGAGGCAACTTAGGTAACTACCCAAATCTCCTTATTTAGCTATGAAATAAAACTCATGACACAAATTCAGAATTATAAGGAAATGAGGAGTAGTATATCTGAAAAGTAAAGGGAATGTGAGGTAATATATATGAAAAGACTGCATGCTCAGTCGCTCAGTCATGTCCAACTCTTGGCAACCCCATGGATTGCAACCAGCTAGACTTCTCTCTCCAAGGAATTCTCCAGGCAAGACTACTGGAGTGGGTTGCTATTTCTTTCTGCAGGAGATCTTCCTGATCCAGGGATTGAACCCCCATCTCCTGAATTGGTAGGCAGATTCTTTACCACTGACCCACCTGAAAAGTCCATATGAAAAGACTATTTGAAACTATAAAGCAATATGAAGACATTGGATAAATAATGACTTTCCTTCCCTTTCTCTTTCTTTCTCCCTCCCTTGTCCTCTTCTCTGTGTCTCCCTTCCTCTCTGTATCCTCCAATTCATCTTTCCTTTCTCCCTTTTTTCCTTACCTCTGTGTTTTTGCTATACATGTATGTTACTGATAGTTCCTTGGTTTTAATGTTAAATGCTTGAAGTATTGAATTAGTTTGCACTCTGTTAATCACTGTATTTATGAAAAAAATAAAAAAGCTTTTTCAGTCCTCAAAAATATTTTTATTCATTGTAGCCCTTAGCAAATAAAAAAATTTTTGATGAGCTTGGGTATAAGTGAATCAGAACTGTTTGGATTAAATTTCCCTATTATCTTTTAAACAAAACATGGTTTTTAAATTATGGAAAAAATTCCTTGGGAAAATGAATTTCAGATTTGGGAAAAATGTATGTTCCAATCCCAAACAATTCTGAATTTATATCTCTGCTGATGTAAAATATTTAATTCTTTATTGATACAAATGTTATGAGTGGATATCCATAAACTGCTTTGTTTTGTTCATGAAGAAACAACGCCTGTTTGGTACCTTAAAATCCACTGTTATGTCCAACCTAAAAGGAACAGACAAAACAATAATAAATGAATCCCCAAAATAATTTTTTATCTGTACAAATATAAATAAATTTTATCTGCTGCAATTTGACAATTAGTGCCTCACCTGACATGTCTTTCTTTTCTTTCAGAAATGCACTGTTATATAATGGAAAGAATATATGGTTTGGAACTTAATAGGTCCGCATGTGAATGTGGTCACATTTGTGGGCAACTAGCTTGTGGGCAAATTATTCTATCTTGATGGTCACCAGTCTTCTCATAAATAAAGGAACAGTAATATGACTGTAAAATTAAAGATCAAATTTAAAAAAATCTCTGAACTATTGTGACAGCCACATATTAATTTATGATTTTCTTTTATATTTGATAAAATTCAATCATCCTCCTGATAAATGGATAGACATGGGTTCAGAGGCAATACCAATAAATTTCAGAACAGAGGAGTCACACATATAAAATACTGTTCTAATGTATCTATAAATACTTAGCATTGCTAAATATTTATAGATTAGCTTTGAGATCTAGAAAATACCAAAAATGCTGATAGATGAGTGAAAATGCTGATGAGAAAACTGATATTTTTGTTCCTAAATGTCAAGAAATTTATCTCTCTGAATTAGCAAAATATTCAGTAGAATTCATTTGTCATTCATGTACATTTTATGAATAAAACAGAAATGGCCCAATGGAATACTATTTGCCCAGCTAGATAATTGCATATATAGGAAAGAAACCCAGCTTGTACATCTGGAAGTTCTCGTTCACAACTGTTGAAGAACTTCCACATGTACAAGCAGGGTTTTGAGGAGGCAGAGGAACCAGAGATCAAATTATCAGCATTCATTGGATCATGGAGAAAGCAAGGGAATTCTAGAAAAATATCTGCTTCTGCTTCACTGACTATGCTAAAGCCTTTGACTGTGTGGATCACAACAAGCTGTGGAAAATTCTTGAAGAGAATACCAGCCCACCATACCTGTTTCCTGAGAAACCTGTTTGCATGTCAAGAAGCACCAGTTAGAACTAGATATGGAACAATGGACTGATTCAAAATTGGGAAAGGGGTACGTCAAGGCTGTGTTTTGTCAACCTTGCTTATTTAACTTATATGCAGAGTACATCATGTGAAATGCTGGGTTGCTTGAATCACAAGCTGGAATTAAAATTGCCAGGAGAAATATCAATAACCTCAGATATGCTGATGATACCATTCTAATGGCAGAAAGTGAAGAGGAGAGAAACTAAAGAACTTCTTGATGGGGGTGAAAGAGAATGAAAAAGCTATCTTAAAACTCAGCATTCAAAAAACTAGGATCATGGCATCTGGTCCCATCACTTTATGGCAGATAGAAGAGGAAAAGTGGAAGCAGTGACAAATTTTATTTCCCCAGGGTCCAAAATCAGTGCAGACAGTGAATGCAGCCATTAAATTAAAAGACACTCACTCCTTGGAATGAAAGGTTTCACAAATCTCGACAACGTATTAAAAGGCAGAGACATCACTTTGCCAAGAAAGGTCCATATAGTCAAAGCTATGGTTTTTCCAGCAGTCATGTATGGATGTTAGATAAAGAAGGCTGACTGCAAAAGAATTGATGCTTTCAAATTGTGGTGCTGGAGAAGACTCTTGAGTCTCTTGGACTGCACGGAGATGAAAGCAGTCAATAGTAAAGGAAATCAAGCCTGAATATTCATTGGGAAGACCGATGCTGAAACTGAGGCTCCAATTCTTCGGCCATGGGATGCAAAGAGGCAACTCACTGGAAAAGACACTGGTGCTGAGAAAGACTGAAGGCAAAAGGAGGAGTGGCAGAGGATGAGATAGCATCATTGACTCAGTGGACATGAATTGAGAAATCTCTGGAAAACAGTGGAGGACAAAGAAGCCTGGTGTGCTATAGTCCACGGGGTCACCAAGAGTCAGTCATGACTTAGCAACTGAACAACAACAACAATAGGAAAGAAAGAACTCAATTTCAAAAATATATAAAGCAGTAAAATCAATTATAAGTAATGTCATCAAATTATATTGATGTTGACCGCTCCACTGAACTGAGTTAAGGAGCTGTATCCAGTCATACGAAAGAGATTTTCATTTTTAATTGCTAATGAGTGGTTCTTACAATGGCAAAGCAATCTTGCTCATGATTTAATTGGCTCAATTCTTACTTTAGAAATGAAGGTACAAGTCTCTAATCCTATTTTTTATCCTTAGCCTACCATTAAATTCTCACTCCCCTGCCTCTTTCTGGGTTTCCTACCTCTTTATTTTTCACTTACTATCTCCACTACTTGAAATACTCCTGAAAGACTTCAAGAAACTATTTTCAATGATTTCCTCACCCTCTTTAATTGAGCAGAATTTCTCTGACCTTTAAATCCCCATGAACTTCATAAATTATCCTTCACTGTTACTTTGTTTTATTTTATGCCTGGCACCCTGTGAAATCTCTGGGGAATCTTCCCTTGGTATCACTTTCTATATCTAGAACAGAGCCAGCCTAGCACACTAAAAGTGTGCCACATCAAGGCATGCAGAGTTAAATTGTTCTAGTGGAGTTGGGGTGTGTTATGGGCAGCATGACATGGATTGGGATAATTTTTAGAGCAAGAGCCAGATTCAGCTCACATGTCTGACTGAGTAAGCCATTTTGGCTATTAAGATAAAGCCACACATGCAAGCAATTGGCTTCATCACAGATCTGTTTCATTTGTCTCATGTATATTTATGCAAAACCTACGTATTTCCTCCCCAATTTTATATATATTTTTAAGTTAGGGCCAAATATACACTAACCTGGGAAATATATCATTCATGTGATATTTTTCTTTTTCTGGAATGGACCCTAATACATTACGAAAAAGGCAACAGATAAGATTTAAACCATGAAACGTAGCATTTTAAAAATGCTTAAATAGAGTATTACCACTTCTAAAATGTGTGCCCTTATCATTAGTTTAATTAGCATTCCTATACTTGTGCTGCCCTTTAGTCACTAACTTGTGTCCATCTTTGCGATCTCATGGACTGAAGCCTGCCAGGCTCCTCCGTCCATGGGATTTCGCAGGCAAGAATACTGGAGTGGCTTGCCATTTCCTTCTCCAGATCTTCCCCACCCAGGGACTGAACCCACATCTCCCACTTTGGCCGGCGGATTCTTTACCACTGAGCCCACAGGGAAGCCCATAAGTGATTATTACCTCATTACTTTTGAGAGCAACCAAAGAATAAAGAAAGAAAGAAAAAAAAAAAACTTCAAAAATGTTCTTGATTTCTATNTACAAAGAGTTGGACACGACTGACTGAGCACACAGACAGCTATTTAAGAGCGAGTAGAGAAGACTGTAATGATTCCTTTGTTTTCCAAGATAAATCAGTTGCTCCTTCCTCTGTACTCTCTTTACTACCAGACATGTACCTTTATTTAGCAATTTCACATTGTAGTGTGGGTATTCTTAACTTTGGGCTTCCCAGGTTGTTCAGTGGTAAAGAAGCTGCCTGCCAAGCAGGGTACCTGGGCTGGATCCCTGGGTCGGGAAGATTCCCTGAAGAAGGGAATGGCTGGCTACCCACTCCAATACTCTTGCCTGGGAAATGCCTTGGACAGAGAAGCCTGGTGGGCTATAGCCCACGGGATCACAAAAGAGTCAGGCACAACTTGGTGACTAAATAAAAACAACAATCCTTATATTATTTCCCTTGCTAGGTTCGTATGTCTAAGAAATAAAAGATGTATCTTTGCTTCCTGAGAACCAAGTTCTGGGTTGGCCAGAAAGTTCATTTGGGTTTTTCTGTACCATCTTATTGGGCAACCCAATACAAACCATGTGTTTAAAAGATGTTTAATACATGCTTCTTGATGGTGAATTAATAATGAAGTGGAAAACTAATAGACTTAGTTGGAATAAATAAATATCCAAGAAATAGGACAAAGGTAGATAGAGATATGATCACACAGGACAATCAATAAAATTATGTTGCACAGGAATTACATGTGAGTATTCACCCCAAAGGAGAAGGATTTCATATATAAATACATTGCCTATCCAAAAATATTACATAGTATTTGACCTGTGCATTTGTTCTTTCAGATGAAAATATAATCTTGCATTCTTCCTTTAGCTGATGATATACAAGATAAAATATAAAGTTTTTAAATCCTGATTTTAAACTACTTTGTAACATGTTAAATAGTAATTGAGCATTTGTAATGGTTCCAAAGGCATCTCTTTCCAACCACTCAGGATACTAGCATTCCTTTTCAAATTCTCAGTAGGGTATGATCCCGCAATTATTCTGCTTAACTGATTAGATCCTTCTCACTTTACTTCTTACAAATGTTCCTCACCTGAGTGATGTTTCACACACAGGAACATCACAGCTAAATCTGCATAGTCACCACAGCAGAAGTGAACCAATGATGTAACTCTCATCAAAAAAATCTATGACTCCAAATGATGCATCATCACAGATCCTGATTTTAAAAAATACTCAGATTTTTAAGTCTATTTTCTTATTTTGTAGGAGCAATCATTTGATTTTGAAAACATCTGATTGAGAATGATATAAAATAAAATGTTTTAAAATGAGAATGTATGTATATGGGCAAGACTTTGTTTTATTAGTTGACTTTATTAGTTTATTAGTTGACTTCAGCAATCTTCATGAGACAAATAATCTTTATTAGTAAAATATAAGGAGAAGGCCCTCCTCCAAAATCCTGCAAGTTCTCACCCTAAGTAAAACCCCAGGTCACTTTTTAGGAGTCCCAGTACAGCTTCATCAGCCCCAAAACCCAATCACCTGGGATCCTCAATCCAGTATTCACAAACAAATTTTATCAAACATACTTGATGCCAATTATTCCTAACCCATTTTCACCCCCCAACCCTCTTTTCCTTCTCTGCACTTTCTCCTATATCCTCCCACTAATTTTCTTTTGATAAAATTGTATTAGAAAAAATAATATGCTTTTATTTCATATGATTTAGAAAAGATTTTAAAAGCAAAAAGAATAAAAGTTATTCTTAGGAATACCAACATCCAGATATACACCAATAAGGGTTATTCTGAGTAATAAAAGTTATTCTTAGGAATACCAACATCCAGATATACACCAACACTCAGGCCATGGAACAGAATCAGAGGCCTTGCTTTACCACATGACCTCATACTCCTGGCCACAGCAGAGTAGGAAGCCAGTTCCTGACTAGCTAGAAGTCAATTTCATTCACAATTTGTCTCAAAAATTTGAGTTAACATTCAAAGAGACTGATGGTGATCACAGTAGTTATCACTGACATTTATGTGTCATATAAGCAGATTAAGAGGGATGGTAGAGACGGGAAGAAGCACAGAAACCAGAAATAAGAGAGACCATGCCATCCTTGAGAGCCAGAGAGATTGGGAAATCAATTCTCAATGGTTCCTTGGAGCTGGTTCCCAGAGGTACAGCAACAATTCAGTGCCTGCATCTGTAAAACTTCATTTTATCTTTACAATAATTCCCCACCACCTTTATTCTGTCATTTTTACTGTGTTATATGCACAGTTACACATAAAAATTACTTTATTATGAAATGATGCCATGGCACACTCTAATGTTAGATACTAACATGAGAAATTAATTGGACCATAAAGAAAGCTGAGCACCACAGAACTAATGCTTTTGAACTGTGGTGTTAGAGAAAGCTTCTTGAGAATCCCTTGGACTGCAAGGGGATCCAACCAGTCATTCCTAAAGGAAATCAATTCTGAATTTTCACTGGAAGGACTGATGCTAAAACTGAAACTCCAATATTTTGGCCACCTGATGCAAAGAACTGACTCATTGGAAAAGACCCTGATGCTGGGAAAGATTGAAGGCAGGAGGAGAAGGGGACGATAGAGGATGAGATGGTTGGAAGGCATCACCGACTCAGTGGACATGGGTTTGAGTGGACTCTGGGAGTTGGTGATGAACAGGGAGGTCTGGCATGCTGTGGTGCATGGGGTCTCAAAAAGTCAAACAGGACTTAGCAACCAAACTGAATTAAATTGATTATCCTCAACAACTCTTCTCATTCCTTCATCATGAATTTTATTTTTTAAACACGTCTCAAATCCATCCCCTTCTATTAATCCCTGCTATAATTTCTTGCCTCTATCATTAAAACAGCTTCTTAAATCAGTGTCTATGAGTCTCCCTTCACACAACTGTCAAATATCTAACTAAGATCAATTTAATTGTCATTCCACAGCTTAAAGCCCCTCAAATGCCCCAGACAGTTCAGAGATAAGGGCAGGCTGCTTACCAGCACGTGTTCACAAGCCTCCATGACCAGGTCCTGATCCATCTACAGCCTGATCTGTGCCCTGTGCATACCATGCTGTCCTCCTCTCCAATCCTTGGCTCATGGTATTTTCTCACCTATTTTATTCCCATTCCCCTAACAAACTAAATCCAACTGCTCCAGTATGATCAGCCTAACTGTCACTTTCCCCAGAAGTCCCTGAGCCCTTTGAGTACCATGCCTGCTATAATGCTTCATAGATAACACTTGGTGCTTATTCATAAATATCCATGTGTTTGTGTATTTCTGAGTAATCATAAACTCTTCATGAGGGCTTCATCTTTTCCATGCTTATATCCCCTAGAAAAAGTACAATGCCTGGTACATAGTAGATGTCTAATGTTTGTTGTTTGTTGAAGTATTAAGTGAATATTGAGAACTGGAATATTTATCTCATATCTATAAATAAGGATGTCACAGCCATCTGTGATTCCACCCCTCACAATATGAATTTCTGAGCCTGGAGGGCATCCAGAAAGAACAATGCCCGTTATTCAGCAGCCATGAACCCTCATCTTGGTGAGCCCTGAGAAGCCGGGGGTCCGGGGGGTAGAGTGGTGACGGGGTGGGCTGTGCATGTGTGCTTGCTCAGTCCTGTCTGACTCTTTGCAACCCCATGGACTATAGCCCACCTGGCTCCTCTGTCCATGGGATTTTTCCAGGCAAGAATACTGAGGTGGGTTGCCATTTCCTACTTCAGGGGATCATCCCAACCCACGGATCAAACTCAAGTCTCCTGTGCCTCTTGCATTGCAGGCAGATTCTTTACTGTTTGAGTCACCAGGGAAGTCAGGGAGGGATTTTAAAAATGCAGAATACTGGCCCCAGATAACTGAGATGCACATGAAAGGAATGATTTCAATAAGTCCAAAATCTTGCATCTTCCCATACATAGAAAAGCCCCAAATTCCTCACTGGAGCTATCTGGTTTTCAATATTCTTTTGATACTCACACTACCTGCTCCCTGTTGCAAACTTCTATATAAACTGACTCCTCCTTCCACCTCCTCATAACAATTTTCTCAGGGTTACATGAGATGTTGTCTATGGGGCTTGAAGTACTAAAACTTCCCACCAAATAAAACATAACTCTCACCTTCTAGGTTGTGACTATTTTTGAAGTCAACAATATATGTGTGAACAGATAGATTTGCAAATAGAAGGATGGGTGACTGAAACATCTCTCTTATACTCACAACCAGATCATAAAGAAAGCAAATATTTCCATAGAGTGGCATACACTTATCATGATCTTAAAACCTGTACTGTAAGTTTAATAAAATTGCAGCTCTCTGATTTTGTAAGTTCTTTAACCAAATGTTGTACAAAATCTTCTCTTGGATGGAGCGGGCATGAACATATTCTAGAGGCAGAATTCAGTTAACCTGATAATGAGACTCAGGCAGTCAGAACACTCCAAAGCTACACCAGCACACTGGACTACTTAGGCAGTAAGACTCAGGTGCCTTCCTTAAAGATGAAGAATAGACAGCTCACTACAATCTTATATCCTATTGAGGCAATGTGAGAAATGCTTCTAAAATATTTAAGCCAATCTATTACTTTAAGCTATTATTTCACCCCCATAATTTATATCAACCATTATGCTAATTATCAAGCTATTAATTCTGCCAATGAAAATCCATTGCTAATGTGCTAATTGACTAATCTTCAGTGCTAGGGATAAAGAAAGCTAAAGCACTTGTAATAATGCCTCTGGAATGTGGCCTTGCTAATTAAATGTTAGTGGACCACCCCTAGAGTGTGAATACTGAATTAAGGCAACTGACTGCCCCTCTGGTGGAGATTAAAGCTAACTAATGCACATTTACATCATACTGTTTACTGAAGTATTATAAAGTAGACTACAGACATCTTAATGGCGACCAACAACATGAATATAAACCCCAACTAGGAATAAAAGAACTCCCACACTCTGGTCTAGCTCTTCCACAGGGTGAGAAAACTGTGGTCCTAGATTTATTTTCTAAGTGATTCTGCATGTACTTAACAAATGTGGTCTCTGCTATCAATATTTAAGACAAGAGAAAAGGAAATATATCAGATGTACCTATCTAAATGTTTAGCACTACGCCTCAGAGGAAAATGTTTCCCCGTGTCTTTATTATGTCATCAGTGCATGACCTGAGGTATAAATATAAATTTCCCCAAGGTGCTTTTTATGAACAAGAGAGAAAATAAATAAGAACTTTCAGCATTCTAAGATACAATGCTTTCTTCTTTAATATTTTCATATTAATCTTTACCTCTGTAATGGTGATAAAATACCTGTGGCATTATTGTTGTTTAGTTTTGAATAAGACATATTAGCAAAGTTAATCCAAGGGATATGCATTGTAGCATGCCTCTGAAACCTGCAGTATGAATACAGTTCTCAAACCTGCAGAAAAAAGATATAATTTTCTTTTGGAAGTCAAAACATCATAGATCAACACATGGTGCAGCTTATGGAAATACATTTTGATATATTTCCTTTCATTTATCTAAGATATGAATAGTAGTCAATTTCATATCTCAAATATGGTTTTCTGTGTCATATGCTTGAAATACTACAGGTGACAAGGAAAGACTCCTGAATGTTAAATAGTAAATCTTTGCTCAATTCTTATAAAGAATGACAAAAATTGGCTCAAGAACAAGGGTAAATGTTAATATATTGAGGCAATTTTAATTCTCCATGTCAGCATATTGGTGAAGCAATGCATACACACACAAACACATACACATAATATATGTTGTAATCATATTTCCTCTTTTACAAAATAGATGGATTATATGTATCATGTTTTATAAATTAGTTCATCTCAACTCTGAATAACTTAAATAGAGTTTGGTCGAAAACACAGTTTTCATGTTACCTAAGATCCATTTTACTCTGTGGAATCCATTCGATCTGGAACAAAATCTTTATAGCACTCTGTAAGTTCATCAGGCTGATAAGTAGGGCTTTTCTATTTTGTGTTATTAGTCTCTGTTCAAGAGAATAATGCAAAAATGCAGCTAATCTATTCAGAAGAAAACTATGATGAGAGAAATTCTTTTATGTAGGATTTACCCTAAGCAAACTTCTGGGGGAAAAAACAAGGTTTTTTTGTTTGCAGACTCTAGAAATCCTGCTTTTAGTACTGTTAGGTATTAGAATAGGAAACAGGAATCTAGAATGGCGGTGGCTGAAAGATAAGGAAGGGAAAAGCCCGTGAAAATAGAACAAAGGAAGGCCTGAGGACCAGAGTGAGGACCTTAGGGCCAGGAGTCAGTGTCTCTCTCTCTTTCTCCTCTTCGTATCTTTTGTGTCAGCATGCCTTCACACTTCGAGGATGTAGTTTCCTTTATTTTCTAAATAAAACTGAGGGAGCTATAACACTGTCTGAGAGCTGTGATGCACAAAGGGCTTTAACATCTGTCACTTCAAATCTTTGTTGTGATGAGACAGAACAGAGGAGATTACACTCCCCTGACAGTACCACCTTTTCTTCCTACTTCCCCACTGCCATATTTTGCAGCTATCCATGGTCCACTCAAGGATTGCCATAGATGCACCCTTTCCTGGGCTGATCCCTTCCCAACACAAGACTATATCCAAACCTGCCTTTTTCTCATTCCATTGAAATGTACTGCCCTTATCTCATTTCCTCTGGTCCTAGATGTCTACTGGAAAACCAAATGAACTAATTTATACTATGATATCTGCTCTAATCTGGATGTTTGTGTCCTTGAGAAATTCCTATGTTGAAATCCTAAGCCCCAAAGGTGACAGAATTAGGTGAGGTTTAGAGGAGGTGGTTAGATATGGGGCAAAGTCCTCATGAATTACATAAATGCTCTTATAAGAGAGACCCCACAGAGCTGTCTGACCCCCTTCCACCATGTGAGAACACTGTGAAAAGAACTATCTAAAAAGTGAGCCCTCACCAAACACCAAATTGACTTGACCTGCAATCTTGTACTTCCCAGCCTCCAGGACTGTGGGAAAGAAATTTCTGTTGTTTATAAGCCACCCAATCTGTGACATTTTATGATATCAGCCTGAGAAGACTAAGACATTATTAATATAAGACAGTGGCTTAATAGGAAATCCCTTAAGGAATATATTTAAATATTAATACATTCATTAGTCAACAAATATTCATGGAGTGTCTCCAATGCACTAAACACCATTCTGTTCAATGCTGTTAGGAATACACCAATGAAAAATATCAATGGATAAAGCAGGCAACCATCCCTAGTGAAGTTACATTCTAGCAAGACGAGAGACAAGAGTATATTCTTATTGTTATTCATTGTTCACTCACTAAGTCATGCCCAACTCTTTGCAACCTCCTGGACTATGGTCTACCAGGCTCCGCTATTCTCCACTATCTCCTAGAATTTGCTCAGATTCATGTCCATTGAACAGGTGATGCTATCTAACCATCTCATCCTCTGCCACCCCCTTCTCCTTTTGCCTTCAAAGCCGGGATTAAGAAGCCTCCCCCCATGGCTCAGAGGGTAAAGAATCTGCCCCAATATAGGAGATACAGGAGATGTGGGTTCAATCCCTGGGTTAGGAAGATTCCCTGGAGGAGAAAATGGCAACCCACTCTAGTATTCTTGTCTGAAAAAATCCCATGGACAGAGGAGTCTGGGAGGCCACAGTCCATAGGATCACTAAAGAGTCGGACATGAATTGAGCAACTAAGCATGCATGTGGGATTAAAAGGCAGCTCAGTCCATAGAAAGAATAATAAATTAAAACAGGGCAAGAGGGTCACAGTGCAGGGAGGGGAAGGGGACTGCCATCAATGAGAAGGTGACAGATGTCCAGAGACCTGAAGGAAGTGGCAAACAAGCTATCGAGATATCTGAGCAAAGCGCCTTCCTGGCAGAGAACAGCCTTCACAACCATGTCTGGTTTGTTAGAGGAAGAGCAAAGATGACAGTTAGCAGAGTGAGTCAGGAGCAGAGCAGTGAGAGGAGATCAGAAAGAATGTGGGGACAGGGACAGACGAGAAACACCAGATTATCTAGGGTCCTGTTAATAAAAGCCTTATGAACTTAACCTTAATTGGTCCAAGGTGATACAGAAATTCCAGTTACAACTGCATATTTATTTTCTTTATTTATTCAATAATTTTTGAGTGGCCAAAGAATGTCAAGCATTCCCTGAAGTGCTGAGGATTCAAAATGGAAAGCCTACCTCTGAAGAGTTGATAATTGAGCAGGAATACAAAGCAGGCAATTACAGTTAAAGTGAAAAGTTCTATAGTGGGAATATCCATAAGGCACACTCAGAATATAGGAGAAATAGCTCAACATGGGGCAACAGATAAGACAAAAAGTGGAGAGTCAGGAAGGAGTAGGCTCCACTTGAGCTGAGCTGAGCAGAACTGTAGTGTCTCTCCTATATGGGAAGGGCAGTCTAGGCAAAAGAAATAGATAAGCAAAGTCAGAAAGTAATTTTTTTTAAAGCAATATATTTTCTGGGTATTATAAATAGCTCAGTAGCTTCACAGCAAGAAAATGTTGTCTTGTAAGCATCAGAGTAGAATGAGCTGTGCATCCTGTCACAGTGCCCTTCTTGATGGATAGATTGTTTTAGGGTCCTTAATTGGAAAAATGGGAGAACTAGCCACTAATGACCTTTTCCATTCCAGTTCAAGATCAGAAATCTACATGGTTATTTATGAAAGTGAAAGTGACTGTTTCTCAGTTGTGTCCGATNGCACCATGGGAGAAGATAGCCATGTGATGGAGGCAGAGGTTGGAGTGATGCTCTTAAAGCCAAGGAATGTCAAGGAATGCCAGCAAACACCAGAAGCTATTATTAGAAGAGGCACAGAAGGATTCTCCCCTACAGGTTTCAGAGGGAGTCTAGCCCTGCCAACTTCAAGTCCATGATTTTCAACTTATAGACCCCAGGACTGTGAGACGATAAATTTCTGTTGTTCTAATCCACCCAGTTTGTATTAATTTCTTATGGTAGTCCTAGTACAGGAGATGAACTACTTCGTAAATATTCAAATACCAGTATACAAATTTTTACTAAAACTAATACCTTTACTTTCTAATTCTAGCTCTCTGAATCTTAGGATGTTTTATCAGCCTTCTATCTCTCACCATTATTACCAATTTAGGTGAAATCATATCTCATATCTAGCTTTTATAGAAACTTTCATAGCTTAAAACACTGTTAAATACCAATCTTTCCTGTTATTATCCCATCACCATGACAACACATGCCTCTTCTATGTTTTCAAAAATCAGAGACTCAAAAACTTATGAAACTGTTTACAAGCCCCTGTGTCCTTGTCTTTTGAAGTAAAATGTTGACTTAAGAATCATGATTGGAAAATGTAAAGGTTAGAAACAAAGAATAGCTGTTGGACTAAGGAACTGGTAACAATTTATTCTGCCATATAACAGCATCACTGAGCTCCCAGTTCCCCCCAAAATATCGATAAAAGCCTGACATATATTCCTAATTTTTTTTTATAGGAAGATGAAAACTGCTGAGCACTAAAACATAGGCCCTAGACTGGCTGAAACCAGAAGGTTGATCAGGCTTGAAACTTCACCATGCCAACCAATCCAAGAACTGTCCACAAGCTGATCATGCCTTGCTCCTTTCACATTATAAAACTCCTCACTACCCTCTCTAGGGTGGGTCACATGGTCTTCAGGGCATTAGCCCACTGTGGCACCCCTTGCCTGGCAAAACAATCAAAACTACTCTTTTCTACCTCATCCAAAACTTCGTCTCCATGTTTCTATTTGGCACCAGAGAACAGAGACTGAGTTTCAGCAACACTTAACTCTCTATATGGGGATGTCTCAGTCCATTCAGGCTGCTACAAACCAAAAACTGGATGACTTACAAACAACAAGCATTTATTTCTAACAGTTCTGAGGCTAGGAAGTCCAAGATCATGGTGTTAGCAGATTCAGCATCTGGTGAGAACATGCTTCTTGCTTCGTAGATGGTGTCTTTCTGCTGTATCTTTACAAGATGAAAGAAGATAGGAAACTCTAGCCTCTTTTAAGTGAACACTAATCCCATTCATGAAGGCGTTGCCCTCATGACCTAATTACCTCCCGAAATTCCTACCAATACCATCACCTTGAGGGTTAGAATTTCAACTCCTGAATTTGGGAGAAAACCAACATTTAGGCCATAGCAATGAATCAGTTAAATAAGAGGCAGCAGAGTGTTATCAGAATAGATGGAAATAGAATCCTGGTTTCTTTCCCCTCAACTTTTGTATATCTTTCCATGAGAGAGCTTTTCTATCCAGTGGTTACTCCTACACTTCTCTGGCATTTCACTGTATGCAGCACCAGCCAAGCAATATTAAATAATCTTCCACATGGGATAGTGTATTATTACTTAAAACCTTATGTTTCCCCCAAATTCAGGAAAAGATCACATGGAACATGGCAATAAAAAAATAATGTATGGTCTATATTAAGTGAATATCATAGACAAGTGACTCTCAACTACGATGGCCCTATCAGAATCACTAATGGGAGGGCTCCAACACCACCACCCACCTTTTCCTGACCACATGAAAATCATGACTTAATGGAAGCACTCTTTTCAAATCACTGCAAAATCCTCAAGTATGTTAGCGGGGATGGAGAAAATGACAATGATTCCTATAGGTTCTCATCTATCTTGTCCACTTAGTGATCTTAGAATGCATTAAAAATTTGTTCATTTTTTAGAAAATATAAGTTTCCAAACACTTTGTATTGTAGGGTCCTAAATTTCTTTTTTAGTATTTTTTGTGGTAAAATAACCATATACAATTTTAGTCATTTTTAAGTATTCAATTCAGTGGCATTAAGTACATCCATAATGTTATACAATCCATTTCCAGAATTTTTGCATCATCCTAAACGTAAACTTTGTTTCCATTAAATAGCTCACTACTCCTCCCTTTCCCAGTGTGATCCCATTTTTGTAATCAAAGTCTGGAGCATATATACCAACTGTCTTAAAGTGTTGGTTTTATTTGACCAACATTCACTAAGTATTTGTTCAGCATCTATCCTGTACTTCCCCCCAAATGGGTAAAGGGACTTAAAGTCTTTGGAAACTACTTTGAACTTTGTAGAATAAATGATTCAGAATATTATAGCCCTTAGAAATAATACTTGGCACCATAGTAAACAGTATACTGGTGCTCATTATTGCTATCATTTATCTTCATTTTCATTTTCTATTTTTTCTAGAGTGAATTATTATTTTTAGGATCAATATAAAGCCTACTACAATTTTTTAAAAAAACAGAAGGTCCATAAAGTCACTACAAAGTGAGTAAAGAGTTCCTACCCAAATCATAAAATGGTTATTTTTAAAATGCAAAAATAAAACTATATGAAGAGAGAGAACCATAGACATAGGCAAACCTATTAATGGCACTGTCCCAAAATACAATACTAAACAGGATCAACTCAGAGGATAATTATTGCTGTTTAGTTGTGTCCCTCTCTTTTGTGACNATTTTTAAAATGCAAAAATAAAACTATATGAAGAGAGAGAACCATAGACATAGGCAAACCTATTAATGGCACTGTCCCAAAATACAATACTAAACAGGATCAACTCAGAGGATAATTATTGCTGTTTAGTTGTGTCCCTCTCTTTTGTGACCCTATGGACTGTAGCCCGCCAGGCTCCTCTGTCCATGGGATTTTCCAGGCAAGAATCCTGGAGTGGGTTGCCATTTCCTTCTCCAGGGTATTTTCCTGACCCAGGGATCGAAACTGAGTCAGGGAAGCCCACCCAGAGAGTAGAACACAGGCCAAACCATGGAGGAAAGGTTTGACATGCTGTGTGCCATTGTCAGACTTTTCAAGTCTGTTTCTGAACAGACAGGGTCCCATGGTCTCTCTAGGGTCTACCTACTACTGTGCTTCTGTCTCATCCAAGGCTCCAATTTATTTTAGCTGTGACTCATTTCACTTCAATCCTGGGACCAAGGCTAATTCATTCAGCTATACAGAGGAATATATTGGCACAAATCCCAATTAGGAACTTCCAAAAATGCAGGATTTCGTCTGTGCACAGACCAGCAGGATTTGGTTCTCCCAGGAACATAGGTCTCTACTCTTTCTTTTGTTCTCCACACATTTTCTGTCTTGATACCTGTATAGTACCATGAACATTACTGTTATTTATTGCTTCTCTGAACATGAGGGTTTGACAGTCAGTGGTGCAAAGCTTATATCCTCTAATAGATTCCTCTTTCAATACGTGTAAATGACTCCAACTCTTCAAAATGTAGCTCTTTACATTCACAGTTGAACTCAGCCATTTGTATTATCTATGCTAGTTAAATTATAGAGTCTCAGCTTTATCACTAAATTTCAAGACTACTCAGAAAGTCACTAAATGATGTGTTCTGCTTACCAGAGGGAAAAGATATATCATTAGGGTCTGATGCTTTAACGTTTTGGGGCCTAATGTCTTATTCAGTCCTTTTTAGTGACTAATCCAGACCACATTTGCATTAATAGTCATAACCCCAGTCACAGGTTTAATTTGTTTTAAACTATATTTAGTCCTTTGGGAACCTCTATAATGAATTTCATTAAACAGAAAGATTATATAATGTACTCTTTTATGATTAATTAACTCTGTATAAAGATGATAATTATAATTAAACTCATAATTTGACTCAAGTGTCATTATCATAATAATTGATCAAGTCATTTTATCACATAAGTGTTCAAAAACTGCAATGCATGTGAAATAGAAACAAACCTAAATCATGCACAAAATGTAATTTTTACATATATTCCAGAAACTCTCATCTTTTTTCAGTCCTTTCAGCTAATGGCCACTTCCCAACTCCTCTCCAAATACTTTTTAATCACTTCAAAGATGACAATACTTTTAACTATATATATGCATTTCAAATCAGATTGACTGCATAGCACAGACATATGATACTTTTGTTCTTATTTTTTTAATTATTTATTTTAATTGGAAGCTAATCACTTTACAATATTTTGGTGGTTTTTGCCATACATTGACATGAATCAGCAATGGATGTACATGTGTTCCCCACCCCATCCCTCTGGGTTATCCCAGTGCCCTGTTTTGAGTGCCCTGTTTCATGCATCAACCTTGGACTTTTCATCTATTTCACATATGGTAATATACATGTTTCAATGCTATTCTCTCAAATCATCACACCCTTGCATTCTCCCACAGAGTCCAAAGGTCTGTTCTTTATATCTGTGTCTCTTTTGCTGTCTGGCATATAGGGTCATCGTTATCGTCTTTCTAAATTCCATAGATATGTGTTAATATAGTGTATTGGTACTTTTCTTTCTGACTTACTTCACTCTGTACAGTAGGCTCCAGTTTCATCCACCTCATTAGAACTTATTGAAATGCAGTCTTTTTAAGAGCTGAGTAATATTCCATTGAATAATATTCCACAGCTTTTTTAACCATTTGTCTGCCAATGGACATCTAGGTTGCTTCCATGTCCTAGCTATTGTAAACAGTGCTGTGATGAACATTGGGGAACACATGTCTCTTTCAATTCTGGTTTCATCAATGTGTATGCCCAGAAATGGGGTCTCTGGGTAGTATGGCAGTTCTAGTTCCAGTTTTTTAAGGAATCTCCACACTGCTCTCCAGAGTGGCTATACTACTTTGCATTCCCACCAAGAGTTTAAGGGGGTTCCCTTTTCTCTGCACCCTCTCCAGCATTTATTGTTTGTAGACTTTTGGATAGCAGCCATTTTGACTGGCATGAAATGGTACCTCATTGTGGTTTTGATTTGCATTTCTCTGATAATGAGTGATGTTGAGCATCTTTTCATGTGTTTGTTAGCAATCTGTATGTCTTCTTTGGAGAAATGTCTGTTTAGTTCTTTGGCCCATTTTATGATTGGGTCATTTATTTTTCTGGAATTGAGCTGCTTGTATATTCTGGAGATTCATTCTTTGTCAGTAGCTCCATTTGCTATTATTCTCTCCCATTCTGAAGACTGTCATTTCCCCTTGCTTATAGTTTCCTTTGTTGTGCAAAAGCTTTTAGTTTAATTAGGTCCCATTTATTTTTGCTTTTATTTCCAGTATTCTGGGAGGTGGGTCATAGAGGATCCTGCTGTGATTTATTTCAATGAATGTTCTGCCTATGTTTTCCTTTAGGAGTTTTATAGTTTCTGGTCTTACATTTACAGCTTTAATCCATTTTGAGGGTTTTGTGTGTGTGTATGGTGTTAGAAATTGTTCTAGTTTGATTCCTTTACAGGTGGCTGACCAGTTTTCCCAGCACCACTTGTTAAAGAGATTGTCTTT
>SJYV01022121.1:138824-197846 GCA_006410875.1 Neotragus pygmaeus | reverse complement strand
TGTGCCAGCAAATTAGGAAAACTCAGCAGTGGCCACAGGACTGGAAAAGGTGAGTTTTCATTCCAATCCCAAAGAAAGGCAATGCCAAAGAATGCTGAAACTACCACACAATTGCACTCATCTCACACGCTAGTAAAGTCATGCTCAAAATTCTCCAAGCTAGGCTTCAGCAATACGTGAACCGTGAACTTCCTGATGTTCAAGCAGGTTTTAGAAAAGGCAAAGGAACCAGAGATCAAATTGCCAACATCTGCTGGATCATGGAAAAAGCAAGAGAGTTCCAAAAACGCATCTATTTCTGCTTTATTGACTATGCCAAAGCCTTTGACTGTGTGGATCACAATAAACTGTGGAAAATTCTGAAAGAGATGAGAATACCAGACCAGAACTGCACCTAGGAGGAAGAATCATTCCCTTACTTTTTGGAGAACTTTTCCTCATATAAACATTCAATCTAGGCCTCATTTTCTTGTGAAGCTGAGGCCTGATGTGCTCTGATTGTCATTCTCTGCAGAGCAATTGTATAAGATTAAGAGCCCCTCAACCCTACATTTTCCTCTTTTCCCCTCTCCCCTTCCCTTTTCTGCAAATGGCTGAGAGAAGCCTTAGGAACATAATACATTTTGTTAAAAGATAAAATTTTAATATGTTTCAGTTTAAGAGTTTGATTAGAGAAAAAATCAATTTGAATAGGGCAGCACCAAAACCAGAAGTAGTTGAAAGCTCTCCACCAACAAGAGTTCTGGGAAAGACTTTTATAGAGAAAAGGCAGAAGCAAAGCAAGGATACCTTTGGTGAGCCATAGCATGTTGCTTATTCTCAGGTTTAATTCCTTAACCTTGAGGATTTTCAGGCTTAGGTTTTGGTTCACTGACCTATACTGCTAAGATATTAGAACCACCTCAGTCTAACAGCCCCCTTGTTTAATTTAACAATTTACACACCTATTTAGCCTGGCCACCTGTGCTTGAGACTGAACAAAATCTATTCTGAGCTCTCTTCAAAACATCATGCTGTACCTGGAGGAAGCTGAAATCACTCTTTGTGTCCACCTAGATACTGTATGTTGATTGTCAGCCATAATCCCCAGTCACCGAGCTGCCCAGCAAGTAGACCTCAGTACTAGAGCATCCAAACCATCTGCCAAGACATACATCAGGGGTCTGGTGGCAAGAAGGAGCATTAGTCTTCAAGAGACTGGAGTTTGGCAGTGGTAAACTAATTACTAAGTGAAAAGCTAGCCAATTTGCGAGTTTTTGTCTTCTTTCTGAGTTTCCCTCAGCCCCAAATAAGAAGGGGAAAGTTGAGATCCTGGTTTATTTGAGTCTTCAATAGATTGCCAAATCATTCTAGCTCTGAAATGACTTACCTAATACCTTCAACACATGAAGTCTTTCTATGCCTTCACAAATTGAAATGGAAAGAAAAATATTTTAAACTGAAGATTTCAAATGCAAGATCAGAATAATGATTCAGCTCTCTTCTTCCTTTCTGCAAACTGCAAGTCTTCAAGTATAAAATATTCCTTAATGAGAAAAAGAAATGATGCTTTTGAGGGGAGAAAGCAAGTGTGTAGTGAAACAATCAATACTGATATTTCCATTAGCCTGAAATCCCATTAGAGACATTTGTAATTAATTGCAAATATATTTTGAACACAGAAGATTTAGCAAGAATACCATATTCACGTTGTATTCTAATTCTGTTGATCTGGGCCTTTCTATCTCTGGAAACAACTTATGTAATGAATAGCTAACCTTTGCTATGTGAAATGAGGAACTAAATGAAGCTCACATTTAAATGTAACTGAAAATGTGTCAAATGAGTTGTAAGTGAATAAAGCATGTCAGAATGATTATTTTCTAAAGGTGACAGGCACTTTAGTTGTATTTACAGGTTTGTGGAGAAGCTATTAAAATTCTAGCAAGGCCTATCAGGTTCAGAGAATGACACTGGAAATTTATTACAGGTGCCAAATTCAGTCATACTCTGAAGCGTGTTAATGTTTTCCACTGCAGACTCCTATAAAATTCATTTCAAGATCTTTGCGGGAAAAATGTGTTTATGAAAGTCACAGAGCCTCCAAAGAGGAAAGAGAAGAGTAAGGGTGCGTGCGTGCGTGCGTGCGTGTGTGTGTGTGTGTGTGTGTGTGTGTGTGTGAATTGCTGTATTTTCAAACAATATAAACAAAAAATCCAAAATAGCTGTTTCTATGTTCCTCACTTTCCAAAAGGTCATATATCCAATGTACTCAGCAAACCTTCAACAAACTACTGTAGCACTAGTTTTTCTTACATTCGTATCTATCACCAGGGCCTTATCTACTCCCAAAGTCACCAGACTTCCAAACAAATCTCTTCTTAGTTAAATGTATTCCAAATAATCTCTAAACATACAAACCTTCTAGCATCAAATCTTTGCTGATCAGAAAAGGGTTATAGGTGAAAATAATTTTCTTTCAGCTTCCTTCTCTAATTTCTTCCCATTTTTCTCACTGTCTTTTGTTTATTGGCTGGTTTATTTGGTTAGTTAAGTAGCTGGATTTGATTGGTAGTTTGCTTTCTTATGGCAAACTAGGGCATTCATGTTCAAGACTTATTTAAAGTGCTATACTTTAAATTGTGTTTAAAGTCATTAACCTTATCCATCATTTAAGAAATATTCCTCACAGTAGCACACTTGTCTCCTTAGATATAGGGAACTGATTCTGCACTAACCTAGTGGAAATATGCTGGGAAGAAAGCACTGAAATTCCATTCGTTTTGTTGAAGACTTTCATCGCAATGGGGAGGGTGAACTCTGATGCGAAAGATGCACACGGCAGGTATGGTTGTGAAGGGATCAAAGTCAGATACCCACATGTATATATCTGTCCACTAATGCAAGAAGATGTCATGGAAAACAAACATACCACCCAGAAAGCACAGAATGAACCCCCTAAGAAGCAGAAGAATCTAGAACAGGGAAACATGAGCAACTTTCTCAGACACTCAGAGGTTTCCTTCCTAGTTTCTTGAGTAATTTACAATCTGAAAGGTAGTGATAATTGATGGTGGTCTGGTAAGAGCCATCTGAATGTGCTTGCATCAGAATGGCTAACACCCACCCCCTGCCTCCACTTTTGGCACATCTTGTCTCTGTCCCAGTTCTGTGACCTGGGTAAGGTACACGCCAACACATCCCTGGATCCTTTACCCCAGGGGGGCTCTCACATACAACCACAACAGCATTGCTTTGTCACCTCTCCTTTTCAGCCTCACTCACATACTTCTTAGTGTGCCACCTACAAATCTTGAGTTTCTCCATTGAAAGAAACCCAGCCACAAAGGAGGAGTCTACCTGCTGTTTGAAACTGATGGTGTATTGTTGATAGAGAACAAAAAGAAAACTGAACTCCTCAACTCTTGTTTTGCTTTTGTACTCACTGTAAAGGAAAAGACATTTAGACTGAAATGAGTAGAACAAACACTTGGTTACCTGGGAAATGAAGCTCAAAATGAGGGAAGGGCTTGTAAGGGGATATCTATAGGCTGTAAATAAGTTCAAATCTCTTGACCAGAGAACTATATTTCAGGTTACTGAACAGACTTTCATTCCAGGGTGATAGACTGCTTTAGGTAATCTTTAGAAAACTGTGGAAACATGAAAGTCCCAGAGCACTGAAGACAGTGAATGTGATTCTCATTTTCAAAGGGGGCAAGGTATACTCAGCATGAATTTAAATTCCAGGCAGGACCCAATTGTGAAAGAAAAGTGTGTGAGCACCACTCGCTCCAAGGTTGATAACCTTTCCTGAATGATAAGAGATCCTTTCAGAATTCTGATTCAAGCTATTGATACATTTGCCCCCAAAACATTAGATGCATAACTGAAATATAGGATGGATAGCTATCTTCTCAAAATACGTATATGCAAACAAACAAAATTTTGCTAACAATTTCAGGGAGTTTATAAATTCCCTTAATTTTACTTAACACTTGACTCATAACCCACTAAGAAAGATCATGTCCAATTCAAATTATTTCTTCCTTAGCAAGATTTCTATTATATATTTATTAAAAGGGCCAATAATATACACAATGATTTAAACAAGACATTATGATAAAATTATATTCCTATGGAGATGACAAAAAGAGATATGGCTGTAAGTAAAATTAGTTTTTTTTTTCCTTTAATAAGTATTTGTGTGTGTGCAAATTCACTTCAATTGTGTCCAACTCTGTACAACACTGTAGCCCATCAGGTTCCTCCGTCCATGGGATTCTCCAAGCAAGATACTGGAGTGGATCGCCATGCCCTCCTCCAGGGGATCTTCCCGACCTAGAGATTGAACTCGTGTCTCTTATGTGTCCTATATTGTCTGGTGGATTCTTTACCACTAGAGCCACCATTTACTAAGCACCTATTATGTGTCATTTATTATAGGCACTCAGGATAAAGTGATGCACAAAATGGATAAGGTCCCAGTATTTGAAGACCTTGTCACCCAGAGGAATAGAGTTTGGAAGGTGTAGTTAGTAGAGCATGAAAAAAAAAAAAAAGACATTGGGTTAGGTCAACTATGAATTCAAATTCCTGAGATATTGCATACAATGTGCCTGGCATATTTACTGGCCAAGCAGTCCACCTGCTGTTTGAGGACATGACAAATTCTGTTGCTAAGTTTCAAGTGTAACAGCTCTGATCATGGGGAAAGGTGTATATCAGATCAATGGCATTTTTTGTTGAAACTATTATTTTCATTTTTATCATTGTTTTAGAAGTTCAAGTAAATGCATAATGTGTCTGTCAAATAAACCAGTGCAGTTGTAGGCTGAATTAACAGAAATGGAGATCTACAATTTAGAAAGTAATAAACCCCAAGTATTCTATACAGATGAAGCACAATGGGTCATTATGTTTAACTGTGTAATGCTTATAGCCTTGCTTCCCTTGGAGGCCAACCAAGATGGTAAAGGGACTAACAACACACCATGTGAAGAATGTGGAGACAAGATTGCTTGGCCAAGAATACAGAGGGGACATACAAAAAATTTCCACATAATAAGAAAGTGCACTTTTGTTCCATGTCTCCAGGAGACAGGAAAAGGACAGAAGTAAGGAGACAAATTTTGACTCACTGAAGGAACTTCCTAGTATTTTGGACTTTCCAATGAAAGAATACTTTGGCAAATATTTTGGCCACCTGAGGCGAAGAACTGACTTATTGGAAAACACCCTGATGCTGGCAAAGTTTAAAGACAGGAGGAGAAGGGGATGACAGAGGATGAGATGGTTGGATGGCATCACCAACTCAATGGACATGAGTTTCAACAAGCTCCAGGAGTTGGTGATGAACAGGGAGGCCTGGTGTGCTGCAGTCCATAGGGTCACAAAGAGTTGGACACAACTGAAGGACTGGACTGAACTGATCTGAATGAAAGAAGGGACTCCTTCTGTAGTTGGAAAACTATAAAACACCAGGGGTATTTGAGTATTTTTCTGGTGGCCCCTTGGCAAGAGCATTGCAGAGAGAATCAAGAAACAGAAAGATAGTCATGATAGATATACACCCTGCAGGTCTTTTAAAGCCCAGTGATTTAAAACATGTATAAACCCTTGTTTTATACATGCACAGGTATAATATTATACTGTCCCAGGTTGATTTTTTTTAATTTTTGATAGAAAATAACAAATCACAAATTATCAGTGGTCTGGTTTTTAGTTTGAGAATGTCAAAGACAATGGACATGTACACAGGCTCAGTATATACCATATACTTGCCAAAATGGTATGTGGAATATCTTTCACCATGCTAAGAGCTAGTACATATGAATCTTGACAACAGAGTTTGTCATGACCTCAAATGCCTGCTAAGATATAGTCAATCAGTGATTTGACCTTGCTTACATACACAGCATAATCCTGCTGTCACATTTATAGTTAGTTAATTAATCACTGATAAGATATAATTACAGAATTTTATTTGACTCATGGAAAAATATTAAGAAATCAAGATCTTCCCTAAACTCATTGTTGAAACAAAGAATGTTCTTTACAAATGAATTGTAGCCATAAACCAAACCTTACTAAATTCGATTTGTGGTTCAAAAACCACTTATCAACTGTCCAGTTCTCAGCAGAATGCAGAACCCAGCAGCAAGCAGCTGTACGAATTCCCTCTGAGTTTTAGATTTTCATATCCAATAACATAACTCTTGAGAAACCTATATGCAGGTCAGGAAGCAACAGTTAGAACTGGACATGGAACAACAGACTGGTTCCAAATAGGAAAAGGAGTACATTAAGGCTGTATATTGTCACCCTGCTTATTTAACTTATATACAAAGCACATCATGAGAAATGCTGGGCTGGAAGAAGCACAAGCTAGAATCGAGATTGCTGGGAGAAATATCAATAACCTCAGATATGCAGATGACACCACCCTTATGGCAGAAAGTGAAAAGGAACTAAAAAGCCTCTTGATGAAAGTGAAAGTGGAGAGTGAAAATGTTGGCTTAAAGCTCAACATTCAGAAAATGAAGATCATGGCATCTAGTCCCATCATTTCATGGGAAATAGATGGGAAAACANTCACGGAAGACTTGCTGGCAGTTCTTTCTGAGTGATTCAGCAGTGGATTATTTGAGGTTACAACATACTCTATATGCAGCTTCCTTCAAGAAAATAAGAATCAGTTTGTGCTTTTGAGGTAGGAGATAGATGGAGGAACAGCTGGTGTTTGTCAAGTGGAGTGAAATTGAAGCTTTGTTTTCCCCCAGACACTCCAAGGACAAAGCTAGTAGCAAAAGCTAGCTCTGCTGGAATAACAAGACAAGATGACCACCTCTGAGGTCAAGGAACTTCCCCTGACTGCACCAGCCCAGAAATTACTTGGGAATCTAGAAAGTGGGGGTGCCACCCCATAACAGGTGACAAAAAACCCCACAGAAGCCTTTGCAGTGGAATCCATCCTAGCAAAAAGTAGCCCACACATGTGGGGCTGTCTCTTATACACATCTAGATGTGTATAAGAGACAGGGCGGAAAGAAATCAAGCCGCCAACCCTGCTATCCCGGTGACTTTCGGGAT
This sequence comes from Neotragus pygmaeus, assembly GCA_006410875.1. Classification (NCBI taxonomy): domain Eukaryota; kingdom Metazoa; phylum Chordata; class Mammalia; order Artiodactyla; family Bovidae; genus Neotragus; species Neotragus pygmaeus. Next base: position 190,775 of record SJYV01022121.1, on the reverse strand, counting down.
GTTATCAGGGANCTTTGCAGTGGAATCCATCCTAGCAAAAAGTAGCCCACACATGTGGGGGGGGGGGGGGGGGCGGGGTCCTAAAACCAGTCAGTTGTGGAAAAAGAAACAAGATAATTAGCCAAAGGTAAACAAAGACCAGGAAGAACTGCTCTGTATAAGTGATTTAAATCACCTCTTTACTGCATTAGGGAGGCCACCCACATACTCTCTCTTTGGATGTGTATTTCTGCCTTGCTTCTGTCTTAAATAAACACTGTTTCTCTATGTACTCCCCAAGCTGTTGTACTGTATCTCTAATGATTTTATACCTGTTTTTACAGTTATTGCCTCCTTGAAACATTCTTGCTGTTAAATGGGGCAAGAGGCAAAGGAATTTTACTTCTCTAGCTCGTGGTGGTCTACCAGCTAGGATTCCTGGCTTTCATCCAAGCTGAAAGAAAATGTTAATTGCTCAGTCCAGTTCAACTCTTTGAAATGTCATGGACTGTAGCCTGCCAGGTTCCTCTGTCCATGGGATTATCCAGGCAAGAATACTGGAGTGGGTTGCCATTCCCTTTTCCAGTGGATCTTCTCAACCTAGGGGTTGAACCCAGGTCTCCCATATTACAGGCAGATACTTTATCATCAGAGCCACCTGGTTCAGACTTCATCCAGACTGCTGCTGCTGCTGCTAAGTTGCTTCAGTTGTGTCCCACTCTGTGTGACACCATAGATGGTAGCCCACCAGGCTCCCCCATTCCTGGGATTCTCCAGGCAAGAACACTGGAGTGGGTTGCCATTTCCTTCTCCAATGCATGAAAGTGAAAAGTGAAAGTGAAATCACTCAGTCATGTCTGACTCTTCGTGACCCCATGGACTGCAGCCTACCAGGCTCCTCCATCCATGGGATTTTCCAGGCAAGAGTACTGGAGTGTTGTGCCATTGCCTCTACGCAGGTTCAATTACTGAGCAGGGAACTATTAATAAGACGTCTCTTTAAGACCACTCACTGCTATTTCTCCAAGATCCTTTTTTTCCATTTTACAGAAGATGTGATTTTTAGGTTTAAAAGCTCTAGATCTAGACCATCTGAAGAATTACAATAAAGTCATAAAAATTTCCTGAGAAAACCTTCATACACATGTAACTGATGAAATCTGACAAAGCTCTTATTGATTGTTCCAACGCCAGCTTCTTAGTTTGGCTATTGCCNGCAGCCTACCAGGCTCCTCCATCCATGGGATTTTCCAGGCAAGAGTACTGGAGTGTGGTGCCATTGCCTCTACCCAGGTTCAATTACTGAGCAGGGAACTATTAATAAGATGTCTCTTTAAGACCACTCACTGCTATTTCTCCAAGATCCTTTTTTGCCATTTTACAGAAGATGTGATTTTTAGGTTTAAAAGCTCTAGATCTAGACTATCTAAAGAATTACAATAAAGTCATAAAAATTTCCTGAGAAAACCTTCATACACATGTAACTGATGAGGTCTGACAAAGCTCTTATTGATTGTTCCAATGCCGGCTTCTTAGTTTGGCTATTGCCCTATAGTTGTGCAAGATGTTAACATATGGGGAAGTCAGGTGAAGATGCATGGGACTTCTCTGTGTACTTTATTTAAAACTTCTTTGAATCATAATTATTTTAAACTAAGAAGTATTTTAAAAAATCTTCAAGTCATACTTTTCCTAACTGAAATTTAAAATTTGGGTTAAATTATAAATCAAGTGGTCAGTCCCTTGGTTTAAGCATTAAGAATTGGGTTACCTCTGAGGGTTAATTTCCATATACTGCCAATCATACTAACCTCCTTTCAAAGGGTTTTCCATTTAACATGCATTCAAACAGTATTCTAAGGGCTAAGAAAACTCTCACTGTTGGCAGCTGTAAGACACCTGAACCACATTTCATCTTGTTAATAGAATTTCAATGCAGACTTGTCTGTGTTCCTATTTCACTGCAGCACTCATTTTTTTCATTTGTTCTTCATAAAGTGTTTTCATCATCAGAAAAATGATTTTATAAGAGGTACTAAGTAATTCCTCAAAATCATATTTTCTTGACCACATGTATCCTTCTGGTAAAATATTCATTTTATTTTGTATCACAACAGTCAATCTAATTTGCTCCAGTGTTGGAACAGAAAAATTTACTCTTTGTTTTTACATGGTACTTTCAAATTTCCAAGTAGTGTTTCTCTTGAAATCATTACTTATTCCTCTTATAAAATGGAGGCATCTTAGAGTAACATCTGTGAATCACACTGGAGCATGATCACTAACCTAAATAACTTAAATGTGTTCTGGACATCACTATCTACCATCCTACATGCAGTGGAAACCTGACGACACATTTTGCCAACCAACACTAAAAAGATGAAAGCAGCCAGACGATACACACCATAGACTGAATGTTTGTGTCACCACAAAATGCATATGTGAAATCCTAACTCTCAACGTGATGCTATTTGGAGGTGAGGCCTTTGTAGAGCCCTCAACACTGGGCCTAGGATTCTTATATAAAAGACTCCAGAGAGCTCTCTTGTACCTTCTGCCCTGTGAGAATCCAGCAAAAAGACAACCTTCTCTAAATGAAGAAGTGGGCTCTTACCAGACACTGAATCTATAGCACGCTGGTTTTGGACTTCATCCTCCAGAACCATGAGAAAGTTAGTTCTGTTGTTTTTATGTCACCTACTCTATAGACTTCATTTTAGGAGCTCAGATGGATTAGATAACAATACAATTTTAAAGAAGAGTTATGATGGCAACATAATCTTAGTGGTTGAGGCCAGAATGATAATGTTTTAGACATGGAAGGGCAGAGCTCAATTAAAGATCTGTTTTCTAAAGAAAGTTAAAAGTTATAGGACCAATATAAATTATTTTCTATGGCCAACTTCAAAAACAAACAGAAGTTCCAAGGTTTGATATACAGTTGACTCTGGCAATATCATTGTTTTAGCTATTAATGGAACCTCCAAGCCTCAAGTAAGCCCCCTTGTTGGTGCTTGACTATGAACTGCTTATATAGACTCATTTTGTTGCACACTGTCACACAACAGGACTATTGACCAAGTTGTTGGACATGCCTTAATTATATGCAAGGATAACTAGAAGGTTTTAGTTCATCCTCAGAACTTTTAATTATTTTTGTGGGGAAATGATGGTTCACAGAAAACAGGAATCCTGGCTCTCACATCAACCAAGCGGTGAGTGGAAGCAACACTGTTAAACAGGCAGGTGATGAAGGGGGAGCCAAGGTGTTGCTGTGCGGGCTTTTCCTTGAGGGGAATGGCTATACCAGCTGTTCCTCCCTCCCTCCTGAGATTAGAGAGAAAAACGGATGGCTGTTTTTGTAACTGCTTTGCATTTAAATCTGTTTGTAAGGGATTTCTTTATATCCTACAGTCAATACATTTAGTAAACTGAGCAAAAGCCTGCTTGCAATGACAACTTCTTACACTGCATTAAGCAGCTCTGTTTGCAGCTCTAGTCAATAGATGGATGACATGCAATTCCTCTGTGATTTCTGGACTATTTGCCTTTCCCAATTAATTGACTTTGGAAGAGGTTCTTCCCTTCGTTGAATTTTGTTGCCATATATAGTAAGTAACAAGAAAGTGTTACAGCTGAGAGATACATTAGTTACAGTCTTCTGACCCAACTCTTAACTAACAATGATACCCTCAGCAGAAATAATGTCCCATCTTGCCGAATAGCCAAAGAATTACCTTCCAAGGATCTTACAGAATTCACCCCTGATAAACTCATTCTCATAGAGGAAAAGTAAAGACATACTGCCAAAATGGTGAGAAAATATCAGGCTGTAGAGGTCTAGGAAGCTTAGCAAACTGTCTGTCTCTCTTAGTCAATGGGCAAATATGACTTTAGAGTCAGTAATATGATTGTCCCACTTTCAAAGAAGGAATAAAGCCACCTGCCAGAAAAGTAAAAATAGTCAAAGAGAACTACAGAAAACTTAGACACTTCTGCTCAGCAAAGGAAATATCAACAGAGTGAAAACCAAATTATAGAATGAGAAACATATTTGCAAACTCTGTATCTGATAAGGAATTAATATTCAGAATACATAAATAACTCCTACAACTCAACAACAATTAAAAAAAAAAAAACTCGAAGAATGGGCAAAGGAGTTAAACAGACATTTCTCCAAAGAAGATATACAAATGGCTGACAAGCATATGAAAAGATGATTAACATCAATAAATATCAGGGAAATGAAAATCAAAACCACAGTGATTTATCATCTCAGATCCACTAGGATGTGTGTATGTGCTCAGTCATGTCCGACTCTTTGTGACCCCATGGACTATATAGCTTGCCAGGCTCCTCTGTCCATGGAATTTTCCAGGAAAGAATACTGGAGTGGGTTGCCATGCCCTCCTCCAGGGGATCTTTCCAACCCAGGAATCAAATTCGTGTCTCTTGCATCTCCTGCATTGGCAGGTGGATTCCTTACCACTGCACCACCTGGGAAGCCTTCATTAGGATGCCACTATCATAAAAGCAGAAAATAAGTATTGGTGAGGATGTGGAGAAATTGGAACCCTTGTGTACTGTTGGTGAGAATGTAAAATGGTGTAACGACCATGAAAACCAGGATAGAGGGTCCTCAAAAAATTAAAAACAGAATCATCATATGATCTAGCAATCTCACTTTTGAGTATCTATGTGAAAGAACTATAAATAGAATCCCAGTGAGATATTTGCACATTTACATTCATTGAAGCATTATTCACAATAGCCAACAAGTAAAAAACCTAAATGTTAAGTGATGTATGTGTGGGTAAACAAAATGTGGTATGTATGTGCAATGGAATATTATTTAGCCTTAAAAAAGGAAGGAAATTTTGTAATATTTGATATCAAAGATGAATTTTGAGGACATTGGTAAATGAAGTCAGTCAGTCACCAAAAAAGACAATTAGTGCCTGACTCATCTCACATGAGGTATCTAAAGTAGTCAAACTCTTAGAAATAGAAAAAAGAATGATGGTTACTAAGTCCTGGATGGAAGAGAGTAGGCGAACTGTTATTCAATGGTAGAGAGTTTTGGTTTCTCAAGATGAAAAGCTCTAGAGATCTGGTACACAAAAGGGTGCAATATAGTTAGCACTAAATTAGACTTAGAAATTATTAAGCTAGTATTTTTATATTTATGTGCATTTTGTCTCAATTCATTAATAAAAAAATGAAGAAGGCAACTCACTATACTATATTCAAAACAGTGATTTCTTACTGATATGAACATCAGAGGAGCTTAAAGAACATTTAGGTTATTTTTTGCACATGGAAGTGGAAAAGAGTAAGAGAAAGACTATATCCATCACATAGAGCAGCAGTCCCCAACCTTTTTGGCACCGGAGATTGGTTTCATGAAAAACAATTTTTCCATGGACCAGGGTGGGGAGGGATGGTTTGGGGATGATTCAAGCATATTATAATTATTGTGCACTTTATTTCTGTTATATCAGCTCCACCTTGGTTCATCAAGCATTAGATCCTGGAGGTTGGGGACCCCTGACATAAAGTGTTAGAGACTCAAAACTCCAGAATTAGAGGTGCAAACCCAGAAGAACAATCTGCAAAAAGGAGGGAGGGAAGGAGGACAAATAATCCTTGGGTAAAACAATTTAAACCAAGCATCATTTTATTTGGAATTTTTAGTAGGGAGGTTTCTTTTTTGTGTAACAAAAAACACTAACGCAGATTTCAACACTTTACCCCATTGATACAATCAGCATAATGAACAAAATTCATTCACATCCTGAAACTCTATCACTTCCTTCTTGAAATCAATCTCTGTTTTCTGAACAAGCTTCTCTCCTTTAATAAGAGAACTTCTTATCTCCAAAAAGTTGCTCAGAATTCTCTAGCTTCTCCCCTCCGGCATATCTCACATACTACACACCTTCAGCTACAACTTCAATGCAGACAACACAAATCTATGGCTGTGGCACTACAGGTGATACTCCCCTGAGCCACAGAATCTACCTGCAAGACACGTTCTCTATGCTGCCCCCGCAACTNTTGAGTATCTATGTGAAAGAACTATAAATAGAATCCCAGTGAGATATTTGCACATTTACATTCATTGAAGCATTATTCACAATAGCCAACGAGTAAAAAACCTAAATGTTAAGTGATGTATGTGTGGGTAAACAAAATGTGGTATGTATGTGCAATGGAATATTATTTAGCCTTAAAAAAGGAAGGAAATTTTGTAATATTTGATATCAAAGATGAATTTTGAGGACATTGGTAAATGAAGTCAGTCAGTCACCAAAAAAGACAATTAGTGCCTGATTCATCTCACATGAGGTATCTAAAGTAGTCAAACTCTTAGAAATAGAAAAAAGAATGATGGTTACTAAGTCCTGGATGGAAGAGAGTAGGCGAACTGTTATTCAATGGTAGAGAGTTTTGGTTTCTCAAGATGAAAAGCTCTAGAGATCTGGTACACAAAAGGGTGCAATATAGTTAGCACTAAATTAGACTTAGAAATTATTAAGCTAGTATTTTTATATTTATGTGCATTTTGTCTCAATTCATTAATAAAAAAATGAAGAAGGCAACTCACTATACTATATTCAAAACAGTGATTTCTTACTGATATGAACATCAGAGGAGCTTAAAGAACATTTAGGTTATTTTTTGCACATGGAAGTGGAAAAGAGTAAGAGAAAGACTATATCCATCACATAGAGCAGCAGTCCCCAACCTTTTTGGCACCGGAGATTGGTTTCATGAAAAACAATTTTTCCATGGACCAGGGTGGGGAGGGATGGTTTGGGGATGATTCAAGCATATTATAATTATTGTGCACTTTATTTCTGTTATATCAGCTCCACCTTGGTTCATCAAGCATTAGATCCTGGAGGTTGGGGACCCCTGACATAAAGTGTTAGAGACTCAAAACTCCAGAATTAGAGGTGCAAACCCAGAAGAACAATCTGCAAAAAGGAGGGAGGGAAGGAGGACAAATAATCCTTGGGTAAAACAATTTAAACCAAGCATCATTTTATTTGGAATTTTTAGTAGGGAGGTTTCTTTTTTGTGTAACAAAAAACACTAACGCAGATTTCAACACTTTACCCCATTGATACAATCAGCATAATGAACAAAATTCATTCACATCCTGAAACTCTATCACTTCCTTCTTGAAATCAATCTCTGTTTTCTGAACAAGCTTCTCTCCTTTAATAAGAGAACTTCTTATCTCCAAAAAGTTGCTCAGAATTCTCTAGCTTCTCCCCTCCGGCATATCTCACATACTACACACCTTCAGCTACAACTTCAATGCAGACAACACAAATCTATGGCTGTGGCACTACAGGTGATACTCCCCTGAGCCACAGAATCTACCTGCAAGACACGTTCTCTATGCTGCCCCCGCAACTTAAATTCCATGTATAGGAAATAAATGCATTTTCTACTCTCTTTGATAACTACTTCTTCCCCCAGTTTCCTTGGTCTGTTAGTGACAACATCCATTCAAACATCCTTGCATAAAAACTCAAAATCACATCTTTTCCTGTCCTCATATTCTGTAAATTCTCAAGCTTTATAGATTCTTCCTCTGCAATTTTTTCACTTTTCTTACCTTTCTTTTTCTTTCTCACCAATGTAGTTAATTCAAGAGCTTATCACTGTTGTCTCCCTTTACAATCTTCCCCATTAGAATTCCACACAATATATAAGATTAACCATTCCAATCCCAATGCCACGTGTTTCTATATTTGTAGAATTTCATGAAATGTTAAGTTCTTTAATTTGCTCCTTTTCATCTTAAAATAACTTATCACTGAATTTTGCAGTTTCAGACAAGAGAATCTATGTCACTAAAAATAAATTAATTTAAAAAAAGAGAATCTGTGTCTTCTCTCCTATAGAGAAGAGTCTAGCAGATATTGTCTATGTTATGCTCTACTATGCTAAATCACTTTAGTCATGCCCAACTCTTTATGACCCTATGGACTAGAACCCATCAGACTCCTCTGTCCGTGGGATTTCCCAGGCAAGAATGCTGGAGTGGGTTGTCGTACTCTCCTCCCAGGGATCTTCCTGACACAGGGATTGAACCCTAGTCTCTTAGATCTACTGCATTGGCAGGCAGGTTCTTTACCACTAGCGCGGTTTAGGAAGCCCTATCTAAACCAATGTCCCATGGGAAAGGGATATTAAGGACAGCTGTGACTGAGTCTCTTTGGGTACAGAATGACACGCCTGGGTTAGACCAAGCAGGGAGGAACTTTGCTGGTGTTGTGAACTGCATGCTTAGACAAATCGTTAAATATTGCTTTTCGGACTTAGTGTCTTTCTCAACCTGGTCCTCACTTTGCTTGTGATGTTCTGTCATGGTCACTGAGGAGCTGCAGTTATTCATTATGGATTACGTGTACACATTTGAGTAAGGCAGTATCCGTCTCTGTCTTCCCTATCGGACATCACAAGGTTAATGTGGAAAACACTATCTGGATGTTAATCACATATGAAAACTGCTGCTGAGCAGAGAAGGACTGAGAGGACTAGGAATATCTAAAAAATGCATTCCCTTGCTATAATGTGCACATGTAGAGATAATGCATAGGATGTATGTATCATCTAGATGCATCTACAGATGGAAACAGGTGACAACACATCCCCTTTCTTGAACACAAACAGCATTCTTAGTAGTTGCACCATATACATTATGATGCTTCACGTGCATTTAACCACTTGTGGCCTGCAAGCTTTTCTCAAAAAAACAGCATCTCCCAGGGCAATGTACTTTGGACTTTACCACAAAAAATAAGGGTGAACTGCTGTTAAAAATATTTTTACTATATTATATGTGGAGGATTTGTTTGGCTTTTTTTTTTTTTTTTGAGAAACACTGTGTGGAGATGAGATACTATAAAGGTGAAATGCCAAAACCCTTTTTCTTTTCCATCTTGACCATTTTAAGTGAAGATCTTTTTAAATCTTTTAGAATACACTCTGGATGTACACAAATTTATAACATTCTTTGCTTCTCAATAACTAAATTTACCTTATTCCTTATGAGTCTCTGTTTTCTCATCTTTGCAAGTTAAAGGTTAACTCAGTCTTTCCAGTATGAAATTCAGTCTCTTCTGAGCAACTCCTCAGTTCTCCATGACTCTCCCCTCACATCCTTCCCTTCCTTCTCACCAGGTATCTGTTGGGCTCAAGTCAAAGAGGAGGGAGCTGGGGAGAGGTGGGCACCACCACCTTTACTGACTGCCCTTTCTTGAGCCAGCCTCATCTCTCTGGCCTTTCCCTACAGCAGCCAGGTTCACACACATGACCCCCTGACCCCGTGACATGCACCAAGGGCACAGGCTCATCTCACTGCCCTCAGGGGATCTCAGGAGGGGATTGGGCCATGAGCTTTTCTGATGGATCCTCACACTACATTAGAGAACTCTGGAAGACTATGTCCTAAAAAATCCACTGACATACAGCTACTTTATCATACTGGACACATGGTTTAATTTACCTAAATCTCACAAAGTTCCTACTCTACACCCTAAAGCAAAAAACACTGTTGTCAGACCTCCTACACCTGTATGAGATTTTAATCACTACCACCTTTCCCAAGACTCACCAAAGCAGAATGGGGGCACTGGGCCCTTCTCAGGGACCCAAAGTGTATCTAAGCTGAAGTCACATATTCCGTCCAATTCTCGTATCCTCTCTGGCCAGGAAAATGGTGTTTACCTCATCAAACATGCTTCCCCTTCTAGCAGTTATAGTTCAAATTCTATCCACTGAATCTTCCAAGATTCTGGCCTTACTGTTTAAAGCCAAGTTTTTGGAATTCATAAAATTTATTATTCTGACCTGAGTCCCTGGCTCTTTCAAGCGAAAGCTGTGACTTTTAAGACTTTTTATCTCTGTTATAGATATATAAAAGTATGCACAAGAGCTCAAAAGCCAGGAATTTGACTCTTCTCTTTCTGTACCATCTCTTGCCTGCACAGCATAGCAACACAGATAACTTTCATGCTATTTCAATGATAAGAAGAAGGAAAGAAGTAGAAGGAATTGAAAAATACAATTTCCTATCAAAGCTACACACGACTTCTTTACTTCTTAAACAGGGGATGCTGAACATCATTATGTATTTTCTGGATAATGTACGGTCCTTATTGGTCAGGGTGACAAATCTCAGCTGTTTCTGCCTTTTAGCTTCAGTCTCTGCCTTTCCTGCCAGACTATGAGTCACCAGGGGCTATCTTGATGGCCACCTCCAATACTTTCTTTACCTCTTTTCTAGTTTGTCGTTTCTTGTCTTCTGTGAGCTAGGAAGCCAGATAACCAAGCTTGTTAAAAAACTGTGTGTTAAAGGGAGGCCAATAAGGCCCTGCCCCTAGGAGTGAAGTGTATGCCTTTGTAACCACTATGTCAGCCTTCAAGGCTGATTTTTCTTCCAAGTTTGGGCTGAGTTCCCAAGGGTAGAGGTTGTCAGAAATTCAACCTATGAATAAGCGGGTCATTACTATAATTTAAAGCATAGTATGTATCATTCTTCTTCATAAAAATGACACAATAAAAGCTTTGTAATTTATACCACGGGCATCATGTTTGAACTTCAAATGGGAGTCGAAGCCCAGCAGGTTGTTTTCAGACATCTCTACAAAAGGCACACACACACCATGAGGAAGAAATGGGTTTTTTCTCTCTGGTTTCATGGACTAAAGTGCATTTCTATTTCCCACGAGAGCAATGACTTCAGATATTCAGAGTTCAGACTTTTGACCCTGCTGCCACTGAGGAGGTTTCAACCTCATGTTTTAGTTGTGAAAGATCAGTACACAAATTGGGCTGTAAACCAAGACATTTCCTTATAATTTCTTGAAAATGCCTCATACAAGAAACAAAGTCAAAGATAACAGTATATAAGGCACTTAGGTTAATCCTCAGGAAATTCTTAATCATCTAAATAAATATATTAAGCAGCAATTACTTTCATCCAGCCTTCTGACCTTTTGAGAGGAACAAAACTTCCTAACCTCAAAGCTCAGATCTTTCAACTCTGAGGGTGCTCAATTTTTCTCAAGGATCAATAACAAAGATGCTCCTAGTGAATAGGTGAACGTGGTGCCAAGGATCAATCATATAAGAGCTATTCCACAACTCTCATGAAACCCCAGGAATATATAAGTTTCAGTTTCTGCAACTAAAGACATCCAATGCCAGATGACTGGAAATAGAGCCTTCTGTCTAGTTGTGTTTCTCTGTTACTCTGCGTCTCACTTGGTAATAAAAATGTGTTACACTATCAAGTGAAACATCCAAACTTACTCCCGCTTTACAACAAGCACTAATTAACTCCAATATTTATACCTGCCTGCTCTACATTTCCCTGTATTCTTATAGCAGCAGCTTCATTGTTGATCTCCTGTACTTATTGGTACAAAAGGAGTTTTGTCTTGTTGGACAAAAGGAGTTTTGTTTGTGTTGGACATTCTTAAAGTAATTCTTGATACTTAGTGGTACATAATAAACATTTGATCAATTCATTTCATTTCTGTAGGAAATGTTTGTTTGCACGCTAAATGCTAGATGAACAAATTAACATAGACTCTCCCCTCGTTTATTATCCAGTGCTGCATTAAAATATTACCACAAATTTACCAGCTTAAAATAACACACATTTATTATCTCACATTTTCTGCAGATCACGGATCTGAGCATTGGCCTCATAGGCTTTATAGTCCAGTGAGGCATCCAGTCAAATTTTGTTACATTGTGTTCTGATAGGCAGTACCTACACCTTCAGATGCAGGAAAAGGAAGTTGTTATGAACAGGCTTAGGGGTGTGGACTACACCATTTCACACACATGCCTGGGTAGCCCCCAGGGTTAGAAATGAGGTAAGGGGATGGTGAAAGAAGTGGGGCAGGATCAAAGATAGCTCTCTCCCTGTGCTACCATGTTCCAGTTGGAAACTCTGGAGACATTTGAGAATTGTACATTTGAATCAGCCTTTTCCAGTTATCATGAGCATGCATTTGTCAACCACCAGCATGATAAGTAGGACACCATCTGTATTCTTATAACAGGTTCCCCGAATTTTAGGGGTGGAACATGTGATAAGGCTATGATAAATAGATGTTTTGTTGCCTGATTCAGGTCAGAAAGGAAGGAGACTGGTTCTTATAGCCTTTGGCGTGAATGTGTAAGCAGCGGCAGCAGAGGCAATGGGAGAGGGTCTCAGGAGTCCATGCAGTAGATAAAAGGAATGGGAGAACATGACCAAAACCTAATCTAGAATGGGAAAGACAGAGTCAGGGACCTATGAGTTTATCAGTAAAAAGTGTCAAGTGTCCCAGTCACCTGACCTTGGTGCCCCTCAGTACAGAAGAGGCAGAAGGAAAGAATACACACTTTTAGGCAAGAGGACTGTATTTCAAGCATAAAAATACCTCTGTCTCTTGGAAGGACTGGCAACAGGACTGGGATTCCCATAATACTTACACAGGGGGTCAGAGATAGAGAGACTGTGACTTGTTACAGTAGTTTTGTCCCTAGGCAAGGCTGGGCTAGGGCTTCCCAGATGCAGTGGTAAAGAACCCACCTGCAATGCAGGATACAGGGATTCAATCCCTGGTCTGGAAAGATCCCCTGGAGAAGGAAATAGTAACCCATTCCAATATTCTTGCCTGGAGAACCCCCATAGACAGGGGAGCCTGGGGGACTACAGTCAGTGGGGTTGCAAAGAGTCAGATATGACTGAGTATGCTCACAAAGTTGGGCTGGAGAAACACAGGAGCTTAATCTCACAAATGTCTACATTCTGTTTCTCCCTGGCCCAAAGTTTTCCTTACGGAAACACATGTTTGAGAAATGTGCAAATATCATCGTCCGTTTGCTTTCAGGTACGTTCCCAGCCTTTCTCTTACTAATTTCATTGTCAAGCTCTCTTCTCACTTGGGCTAGATTGGAGAGAGAGAAGGGGAAAACATAATTTTCTCATTCTTTCTGCCTTAGAAGCATCGCCTGGAATGGCCACATCTCTACAACTCCAAATCCTGCAGAAACAGCTCTGACAACCTTTGTTTTAGCTCCTTCCAAACAACCCATTGTCTGTCCAGCCTTATGGGTTTTAGCATCTTCCTGCTATTGCTAGCCTCCGAGTTATTCCACTGTTCTCTATTACGTCCAATCAAATCATTGTGTATCACACATCCCAATACTAAATCCCCTCTGGCTGAAATGTCCTAAAGTGGTTTCTACTTTCCTAAATCAACCCAGACTGAGAAGCTTGTCTTATCAAATCTATCAGTACAAGGAAACCTTAGCAACTGACTGCTAGGACTTCCTGTGATATCCTTATGTTTATAGGGTTTTACATGGCACACGAATGAAGACCAGCCCTTTTAAGGCAATTAACTGTGTGTTTTTCAGCAGCTAATAAAGAGAAGCAGGAACACCTCAAGNAATCTATCAGTACAAGGAAACCTTAGCAACTGACTGCTAGGACTTCCTGTGATATCCTTATGTTTATAGGGTTTTACATGGCACACGAATGAAGACCAGCCCTTTTAAGGCAATTAACTGTGTGTTTTTCAGCAGCTAATAAAGAGAAGCAGGAACACCTCAAGCTTGACCAATCACAAGATTATTCTTTCTTCAGCTTACTATAGGAACTAGCAGTACTAAGCATAACACTACAGTTAAATCATTTGAAGCCAGCCAAAGTCTCATCACTGAATCTGTTTCAGTTCAGTTTAATGTGCAAAGTGATCTCAAACTTGTAAAGAAAGTTTCAGCAGGTCTGTCACCTTAAATAAATGCATGCCTTTTCTTTCTGTCCTTTATTCGNGATTCATTGTAATTATTGAATCCATAGGAGTCATGTCTGTGAAAAATACAAGAGAGTCTGGAAAATTCTCAACTATTTTCTATTTCAATAATATCTCCCCTATTTTCTCAATTTTATCTGGGCTTCCCTGGTGGCTCAGATGATAAAAGAATATACCTGCAATGCAGGAGACCTGGGTTCAGTCCTTGTGTTGGGAAGATCCCCTGGAGAAAGGAACAGCAACCCACCCCAGTTTCTTGCATGGAGAATCCGCATGGACAGAGGAGCCTGGCAGGTTACTGTCCATGGGGTCGCAAAGAGTCGGACACGACTGAGTGACTAACACTATTTTCCCAGTTTTCTCAGTCTAGAACCCATTTGTAGATGTATATGTTCACCTAACATTTAGTGATCCATGTTTCACAATACTTTCTATCTTTTTACCTCTCAGGCTGCATTCTGGATAACTGCCCCTAATATGCTTTATTGGTCATGAAATTCCTCTTGTGTTGGTTGGTTTTGTCACTAAGTTATGTCTGACTCTTGTGACCCCATGGACTGGGATCCATAGAATTTCCCAAGCAGGCATACTAGACTGGTTTGCCATTTCCTTCTTCAGGGGATCTTCCTGACCCAAGGATTAAACCCAGGTCTTTTGCATCACAGGCAGATTCTTTACCGACTGAGCCATCAGAGAAGCCCAAAANGTATATGCTTAATAATTTGCTTGCTCAGCACTCCATTTTGCTTCTCATGCCTCCTTTGTGGAGATGACTTTTTTTTCCTTTACTACACTCTTTGTTTGTTTTTTAGTATCTATTAGTAGGAAAGTCTCAGTGTTAGCCTGAACACGGTTATTTTGCCTATGTTCTTAAATTGTAGAATTCCAGATTAATAACTTCAAAAATCATTCTACTCTTTTAAGTTTTCTATTAAAATTGTTGATAAATTAGCTGATCACTTATCACCCTCTTTGTATGTCATCAGCATTTACTCTGGTACTTTTAATGTCTTCTGTTATCTTCAACTTAATACTCCAAATGTGAATTTAATTGATATTGTGTTTGGATTCATTGTAATTATTGAATCCATAGGAGTCATGTCTGTGAAAAATCCAAGTGAGTCTGGAAAGTTCTCAACTATTTTCTATTTCAATAATATCTCCCCTATTTTCCCAATTTTATCTGNTACTCCAAATGTGAATTTAATTGATATTGTGTTTGGATTCATTGTAATTATTGAATCCATAGGAGTCATGTCTGTGAAAAATCCAAGTGAGTCTGGAAAGTTCTCAACTATTTTCTATTTCAATAATATCTCCCCTATTTTCCCAATTTTATCTGGGCTTCCCTGGTGGCTCAGATGATAAAGAATATACCTGCAATGCAGGAGACCTGGGTTCAGTCCTTGTGCTGGGAAGATCCCTTGGAGAAAGGAACAGCAACCCACCCCAGTTTCTTGCATGGAGAATCCCCATGGACAGAGGAGCCTGGCAGGTTACTGTTCATGGGGTCACAAAGAGTCAGACACGACTGAGTGACTAACACTTTGTTTTCCGAGTTTTCTCAGTCTAGAACCCATTTGTAGATGTGTATGTTCACCTAACATTTAGTGATCCATGTTTCATAATATTTTCTATCTTTTTAATCTCTTGGGCTGCATCCTGGATAACTGCCCCTAATATGCTTTATTGGCCATGAAATTCCTCTTGGGTTGGTTGGTTTTGTCACTAAGTCATGTCTGACTCTTGTGACCCCATGGACTGAGAGCCATAGAATTTCCCAAGCAGGCATACTAGACTGGTTTGCCATTTCCTTCTCCAGGGGATCTTCCTGACCCAGGGATTAAACCCAGGTCTTTTGCATCACAGGCAGATTCTTTACCGACTGAGCCATCAGAGAAGCCCAAAATTCCTTTAAGCTCTATCTAATTTTATCTTTAAGTTGTTCTATTGAACAGTATTTTTAAATTTCTAACAACCAATCATGTCGTTTCAAAAAATTAGCCTGGTAATATTTTATCTTGCTTTATACATATAATTTTTTCCTTCATTAATTTTGCTCATCTTAGATACTTATATTATGGTTTAAGATTGATAGCTCTACATTTTTAGGAGTTATTCTCTGTATTTGTTATATCTGCTAAGTTATTCTCAATTTTTTTCTTGAAATTTTGGTAATTTTGGATCATTATCAAAATAGCCAGGGCTTTATCTATTTCTGTACAAACAATAGGCATCTCTTTTGTTTACACCAAAGAAAATTTTTGTTAATATCCTGAGGTTACATATTTGGCAAATGTGAAAGGAAGTCCTGACTATAAGCTTTTATAAAACAAGCATATTTTCATGTTCTACCCAGTATCAAAAACCAAGTTTTACCAACTTGTTTTGTCATATTCCCTAGCCAATTAGCATTTTCCCCCTACTCCATAATATTATGATCTATAAGTTTCTGAAGATATTGGCTCTTAAAAGTAACTCAGTTCCAACATCCTCTCTTTATCCAAAACCCCTTATCCTCTCATCATTTAAGTCTTAAAATTCTAAGTTCCTCATTAAACTGCTGTTTCAGGCCTTTGCTTCCTGAATTGGTTTCCCACTACATTTTTTAAGAGCTGGAAGTGTTCTTTACTTTTTAGGTCCCTAGCTCTGGAACTTAAAAGATATTTTTTTATTTTACATACTCATAAATGTTTTATAATGGGAGTGTTTTCAGGTTGTCTACTGCCATATTCCTGGAGACCAAAGTCCTTTTGGATGGTTTCAAACATGGAGTGGATTTCAAGGAAACCTATATCAAAGACATTTGCCTTAAGCAAGAAGTAGCCATAAGGGCCAAGGCTCCTACAGCATATGGGAAATAATAAGGAGAAACAGCCCTGAAATACTTCAGTATCATGTGCTCCAGTGTGAAGGAACCTTGAAGAACAGGCCAGAGGAAAAGCTACTCATTTATAAATCTAGGTTAAGAATTCTACACATTCCATGTTCATAGTCTTGTGCGGAAAACACTGTCTTTAAAAAGCATTTTCTTGCATCTCCAATTCATTTTATCATATATCAAGCTTCTTGAGTATTTGTCCCCTTATCCCTTTCTTTGAGAGTCTTAAATTTTAAGCATTCATAAGGGAACACAGTAAGAATTGAAGGTATTATTACACAAGGTCAGAGTGACATTGTTCTGAAACTGTGTCAAGTTCTGACCATATATATTTACTATTAATTAAAATAGACACTAATAATACTTTCATTCTCAGACTGTATATATCCAATTATAGTTTGTAAACATCTTGTGTTATGAATTCTTTCTACAAGTGTTTTCATTTTGCAGGGTATATTTTCCCTGTTAACTATGAAAATTGGTTGCAACTACTCATTAATTGGGACACTTATTTATATAGTCTGGTATAACTTGGAATGTTAATTAAAGCAGTGTGTGTTTCAAATGTACATGCCCTTTCCAATAATTACTGAACTGACTGGAGAGCGCTGCATATCTGTGTGGTATAGTAAAATTTATATACTCTATTGCTTTTTTTGTGTGATATAGCATGACTCCAGAGACATGGGGCATTATGCTTAGTAAAGGGACATGAATATCCCATCTACAATTTCAAAATTCACAAGGGCTCTAAAATCTGAAAGCCTTGCTTTGTAATTTATTTGGCAACAACACCCAGCCTGAATTATTTTAGGTAAAATATGATCTCAGCTGATATAAGCACATTTAACCCACTTAATGTGACTATTTACATTTTTTATTGCATGCAGCACAATGCCCCAGACCTTGATGAGGTATTACACAATACACACATATGCAAAGTTGGCAGAACATTGTTGTTGTTGTTTAGTCACTAAGTTATATCTGACTCTTTTGTGACCCCATGGATGGTAGCCCACAAGGCTCCTTTGTTCATGGAATTTTCCAGGCAAGAATACTGGAGTGGGCTGCCATTTCCTCCTTCAGGGGATCTTCCTGACCCAGGGATTGAACCTGTACCTCTGGTGTCTCTGCACTGGCAGGTGGATTCTTTACCACTGAGCCATCTGTCCGAAATCCAAAAAGATCCTGAATGCTGGAACACACTTGATTTAATATTTTCACATAATGGATGATGGAATTATAATAAACTAATATAAAAACTATCAAATATTTTTTAAAAGACTAAAGTATATGTGAATTTAGGAATCCTACAAACTAAATCAAGAGAACTTTCATAAATATAATTCCTTATATAAAGCTTAACAGAAAGGTGAACATATGTGGTAATATAATAAAAACGTAAGGCAAAATGTAAGTTGTAATGCTGTAGTGAATATTATTAAGTATGTTTGGGATTAAAATGTAAATTAAGTAATCAATATGGCATTTAAAGGATGATTGAAAAACTAGGAGAGTAATATGCAAGTTTGGGTTTTTAAATTTTAATCCAGCATTTCTCAACAGCCATTACTGATATTTGAGTCCAGAGCATTCTTTGCTGCAGGAGGCTGTCGTGTGTGGACTGTAGGACCCCTGGCCTCTGCCCATGAGATGCCAGCAGCGCATCTCCTGCCCAAGTTCTGACGAGCAAAACTGTCTCCTCACCCTGCCAGGAATGTTGCCTGGTGCAACTCAGTTGAGACACAGTCTTGCCACGACTTGTGTATAAGACTTCATTGTCTGTAAATGTAGTTTCACATATATGTTGTTATTTTAAACATATCACCAACAACTCTTGGAAATAGATATTATTATACCCAATTCACCACGAGGAAACTAAGGTCCACAGATGTTAAGAGCTTTGCCCCAACTACATAGTTACTAAGTGAACAGCTGGGACTCCAATCAGCTCAACAGTTGCCTCAGCCACGTTCTTCCTCCAGCATCATCTTGAAGAGGCTGTCTGGTCAATGAAACTTGATGCAGATTGTCTTTAATTTTTTTTCTTTTAAGTAGAACAATGCATCTTGGAACATGCATTAAATCATTTCAACCCAAATTATTAGAGAAATGCAAATCAAAACTACAATGAAGTATCGCCTCACACCAGTCAGAATGGCCATCATTTAAATGTCTGTAATGTTGGAGAAGGTATGGAAAAAAGGGAACCCTCTTATGCCACTGGTGCAGATGAAAATTGATGCAGATATTCTGAAAAACAGTATGAAGGTTTCCCCAAAAAAACAAAAAATAGAGTTACCATATGATCTAAAAACTTCATTCCTTGGCATATATCTAGACAAAATAGAATTCAAAAAGATACATGCAAACCTATGTTCACAGCAGCACTATTTACAATAGCCAAACATAGAATGGTTCAAAAGTGGGAAAGAGTATGTCAAGGCTGTATATTGTCACTCTGCTTACTTAACTTTTTACAGAGTACATCTTATGAAATGTCGGGCTGGATGACTCACAAACTGGAATTGAGATTGCCAGGAGAAATATCAACAACCTGATATATGTGGATGATATCACTAATAGCAGAAAGAAAATAGGACTTAAACAGCTTCTTGATGAGGGTGAAACAAGAGAATGAAAAAGCTGACTTAAAACTCAGCATTCAAAAAACTAAGCTCACGGCATCCCATCACTTCATGGCAAATAGATGGGGAACCAGTGAGATACTTTTATTTTCTTGGGCTCCAAAATCACTGCAGATGGTGACTGCAGCCACAAAATTAAAAGATGCTTGTTCCTTGAAAGGAAAGCTATGGCAAACCTAGATAGGGTATTAAAAAGCAGAGATATCACTTTGCTGACAGAGGTTCATATAGTCCAAGCTATGTTTTTTCCAGTAGTCATGTATGGATGTGGGAGTTGGACCATAAAGAAGCCTGAGCACTGAAGAACTGATGATTTTGAGTTGTGCTGGAGAAGACTCTTTGAGAGTCCCTTGTACTGCAAGGAGATCAAACCAGTCAATCCGAAAGGAAAATAACCCTGAATATTTACTAGAAACATTGATGTTGAAGTGGAAGCTTCAATACTTTGGCCACCTGATGTGAAGAGCTGACTCATTGGAAAAGACCATGATGCTGGGAAAGACTGAGGGCAAGAAGAGAAGCAGGCAACAGAGGATGAAATTATTGTATGGCATGATCAACTCAATGGATGTGAGTTTGAGCAAACTCCGGGAGATAGTGAAGGACAGGGATGCCTGGCATGCTGCAGTCCATGCTGTAGAAAAGAGTCAAATATGATTTAGGGACTGAACAACAAGACATGGAAAAACCTAAATGTCCACTGACAAATGAATGAATAGATGTGGACCATGCATGCATACATACATACATACATACAATGGAATACTACTCAGCCATAAAAAGAATGAAAGAATGCCACTTGCAGCAACATAGATTGACCTAGAAATTATCATACTACATGAAGTCAGAAAGAGAAAGACAAATATCATATCATATCATTTATGTGGAATTTAAAATGTGACACAAATGAACATATCTATGAAACAGGACTGATTTACAGACACAGAGAGCTGTCTTGCAGTTACCAAGGGAGAAAGGCGTGGGGAGGAATGGATTGAGAGTTTGGGGTTAGAAGATGCAAGTTATTATACACAGTCATATATAGAATGGGTAAACAACAAGGTCCTACTCTGTAGCACAGGAAACTATATTCAATATCCTGTGATAAACCACAATGGAAAAGAATATGAAAAAGAACATGTGTGTGTGTGTGTGTGTGTGTGTGTGTGTGTGTGTGTAAAGCTGAATCACATTGCTATACAGCAGAAATTAACACAACATTGTAAATCAAATATTAGTTCAGTTCAGTCGCTCAGTCGGGTCTGACTCTTTGCGACCGCATGGACTGCAGCACGCCAGGCCTCCCTATCCATCACCAACTCCTGGAGTTTACTCAAACACATGTCCATTGAGTCAGTGGTCCCGTCCAACCATCTCATCCTCTGTCTTCCCCTTCTCCTCCCGCCTTCAGTCTTTCCCAGCATCAGGGTCTTTTCAAATGAGTCAGTTCATCACATCAGCTGGCCAAAGTTTTGGAATTTCAGCTTCAGTATCAGTCCTTCCAATGAATATTCAGGACTGATTTGCTTTAGGATGAACGGGTTGGATCTCCTTGCAGTCCAAGGGACTCTCAAGAGTTTTCTCCTACACCACAGTTTAAAATCATCAATTCTTCGGTGCTCAGCTTTCTTTATAGTCCAACTCTCACATTCACACATGACTACTAGAAAAACCATAGCTTTGACTACATGGACCTTTGTTGGCAAAGTAATATCTCTGCTTTTTAATACGCTGTCTAGGTTGGTCATAACTTTTCTTCCAAGGAGCAAACGTCTTTTAATTTCATGGCTGCAGTCACCATCTGCAGTGATTTTGGAGCCCAGAAAAGTAAAGTCTGTTACTGTTTCCACTGTTTCCCCATCTATTTGCCATGAAGTGATGGGACTGGATGCCATGATCTTAGTTTTCTGAATGTTGAGTTTTAAGCCAGCTTTCTCACTCTCCTCTTCCACTTTCATCAAGAGACTCTTTAGTTCTTCTTCGCTTTCTGCCTTAAGTGTGGTATCATCTGCATAGCAGAGGTCATTGATATTTTCCCTGGCAATCAACCATACCTCAATGAAATAATTTATTTTAAAAAAAAAAACCACTTCAGGGCACACAGCAGATGACTGCTTACAAAAGTCACTTGTCTCTGGGTCTAAGCCATAAGCAGATCACAGGCATGCCAAATCAGGTGTTTTCATACTTACAATTCTTGCTAGGCAACAACTTTTATGGGTAAGGAAAACCAGCAACATATGCTGGTTTTAATAAGCTTGTGCCATAGAAATCCCTTTGTATCTTATTACCAATAATCCCAAACTATAAAATCACTTAAAATAATTCTAAATATTTTAAATGGAATATTACAATGAACTGTAATAAAAATGATCCCTGAAAATCATCATTTAACACAGAAAATTAGTTCCCAATGGTTCCAGCCATTTAAAATTCCATTTAGAGACCAGGTAGGATCACACTGCCTTAAATGCATAATAGGAGAGCATTTTCAATTGCATGCTTATCTCTAAGGCTTTAAATTTTCATAAAGTTTATTTGACACTGAGCCTGATAAGGAGCAGCACAGATACTGAAGCGGATGCAGAGTTAGTCCCAGCTCCTTTCCAATTTACTATCGACAATTCCAGTGAAACCTGGCAGAATTACCACACTATTAATGCAAGTTCATTTTCAAATGTCACCTTTGTGTCAAATAGTTTATTCCCAAGAGATCTTGTAATTCACAGTTCAGAGGCATAATTTTCTTATCCATCAAGTGAAAATGATTAAGCACATTTTTTTTTATGACAGCTGCATTCTACATGGTTATTTCTTATAACCGGTGCATAAACACACACACGTCACATTCAGTAATAGTCATCAAAACTATAGTATGTTATTTAAAAGTCAAAAAGTTCAGGTGATTGGACCCTTGTCTGCCACATATGAATCTTCAGCTGAAAAATAATGTTTTTCACCTATTTAAAATTTAAATAAACCTGTTTATATAAAAATAAAACTGTATTACTTAAAATGCTTTTGCTAGTCACCTGGAATCTGGCATTCCCTGCATTTCTGTGCTAGTTTTACTTGTTCTTTATTAAGACATTATTTTTTAGACTACTTGCAGGTTTACAGCAAAATTGAAAGCACAGAAATTTCCTATATGCCCCTGTCCCCACAGATACATGGCCTTCACCATTATCCATATACCCTATCAGAGTGGTACATTTGTTACACTTGATGAACCAGATTGACACATCATCTCCCAAACCCATAGTTTACATTATGGTTCAACTCATATTGTATATTCTATAGGTTTGGAGAAATGAACAATGACATGCATCCATGATTATGATATCATACAGAGTATTTTCACTGCCCTAAAAATTATCTGTGCTTGACCTATCATCCTTTTCACCCTGAAAACCACTGATTTTTTGCTGTCTCCATGCCTTTTCCTAGGGGCTCAGGTGGTAAAGAATCCTTCTGCGATCTGGGAGACCTGGGTTCAATCCCTGGGTTGGGAAGATTCCCTAGAGGAGGGCATGGCAAACCACTCCAGGATTCTTGCTTGGAGAATCCCCATGGACAGAGGAGCCTGGAGGGCTACATACAGTCCATGGAGTCCCAAAGAGTCATACACAATGTAGCAACTAAGCATAGCACAGCACATGCCTTTTACAGAATGCAATATATATTGTTGGAATCATATCACATGTAGCCTTTTCAGACTGACTTTCACTTAATCATATTTATATACGGTTCCTTTATGCCTTTTCATGGCTTGGCAGCTCATTCCTTTTTAGCACTAAAATATCATTGTTTGGCTGTACCACAGTTTATTTATTCAGCCACCTGCTGAATTACTTTCACCACCAATACTATGGTGAAAGTAAAGTCTGATACTGTAAAGAACAATATTGCATAGGAACCTGGAATGTTTGGCCCATGAATCAAGGTAAATTGGATGTGGTCAAGCAGGAAATGGCAAGATTGATGTCGACTAAACACTGACATGTTAGGAATCAGTGAGCTAAAATGAACGGGCTACTATAGGCGAGAATCCCTTAGAAGAAATGGAGTGGCCCTCATAGTTAACAAGAGTCCAAAATGCAGTACCTGGGTGCAGCCTTAAAAACAACAGAGGTATCTCAGCTCATTTCCAAGGCAAACCATTCAACACCATAGTAATCCACATCTATGCCCCGACCACCGATGCCAAAGAAGCTAAAGTTCAATGGTTCTATGAAGACCTACAACATCTTCTAGAACTAACACACACACACACACACACACACACATACACACACACACAAAGATATCCTTTTCATCATAGGGGATTGGAATGCAAAAGCAGAAAGTCAAGAGATACCAGGGATAACAGACAAGTTTGGCCTTGGAGTACAAAATGAAGTAGGGCAAAGGCTCACAGAGTTTTGTGAAGAGAACAAGCTGGTCATAGCAAACACCATTTTTCCAACAACCCAAGAGACAACTCTACACATGGACATCACCCAGATGGTCAATAACAAAATCAGATTGATTATGTTCTTTGCAGCTGAAGATGGAGAAGTTCTATACAGTCAACAAAAACAAGACCTGAAGCTGACTGAGGCTTAGATAATGAGCTACTTAGTGCTCATTATTTCAAAATTCAGGCTTAAAATGAAGAAAGTAGGAAAACCATTAGGCCATTCATGTATAACCTAAAGCAGATCCCCTATGATTATACAGTGGAGGTGATGAATAGATTCAAGGGAGTAGATCTGGTAGAGTGCCTGAAGAACTGTGGAAAGAGATTCATAGCATTGTACAGGAGGAAGTGATGAAAATCTTTCCAAAGAAAAAGAAATGCAAGAAGGCAAAGTGGTTGTCTGAGGAGGCTTTACAAATAGTTGAGGGGAGAAGAGAAGCAAAAGACAAGGAAAAAAGATATACCCAACTGAATGCAGAGTTCCAGAAGATAGCAAGGAGAGATAACAAGGCCTTCAAGGAACAATGCAAAGAAACAGAGGAAAACAATAGAATGGGAAAGACTAGAAATCTCTTCAAGAAATTGGAGATACAAAGGGAACATTTCATACAAGGATGGGCACGTTAAGGACAGAAGCCGTGAGGACCAAATAGAAGCAGGAGAGACTAAGAAGAGGAGGCAAGAATACACAGGAGAACTATTCAAAAAGGCTTTCATGACCTGGATAACCACGATGGTATGGTCACTCACCTCGAACCAACATCCTGGAGTGTAACGTCAAGTGGGCTTTAGGAAGCATTACTATGAGCAAAGCTAGTGGAGGTGATGGAATTTCAGCTAAGCTATTTCAAATCCTAAAAGATGCTGTTAAAGTGCTGTATTCAATATGTCAGCAAATTTGGAAATTATGTCAACAATGGCCACAAGACTGGAAAAGTTCAGTTTTTATTCCAACCCAAAGAAGGGCAATGCCAAAGAATGTTCAAACTGCCATTATTTGCATTCATTTCACATGCTAGTAATATTATGCTCAAAATTCTTCAAGCTAGGCTTTAGCAGTACATGAACCAAGAACTTCCAGATGTACAAGCTGGGTTTCAAAAAGGCAAAGGAATCAGAGATCAAGTTGTCAACATACATTGGATCATGGAGAAAGCAAAGGAATTCCATAAAAAACATCTACTTCTGCTTCATTGACTACACTAAAGCCTTTGACAGTGTGGATCACAAGAAACTGTGGAAAATTCTCAAAGAGAGGGAAGAACCAGTCCACCTTATCTGTATCCTCAGAAACCTATGTGTGGGTCAAGAAGCAACAGTTAGAACCAGACATGGGACAGCAACCTGGTTCAAAATTGGGAAATGAGTATGACAAGGCCATATATTGCCACTCTGCTTACTTGAGTTATAGATAGAGTACATGTGTAAAATTCTGGGCTGGATAAATCACAAACTGAAATTAAGATTTCCAGAAAAAAATATCAACAACCTCAGATATGTAGATGATACCACTCTAATGGCAGAAAGTGAAGAACTAAGGAGCCTCTTGATGAGGGTGAAAAAGAGGAAGTGAAAAAGCTGACTTGAAACTCAACAATCAAAAAACTAAGATCATGGTATCAAGTCCCACCACTTCATAAAAAATAAAATGGGAAAAGAGGAAGCAGTGACAGACCATTTCTTGGGCTCCAAAATCACCACAAATGGTGTCTGAGCCATGAAATTAAAAGACACCTGCTCCTTGGAAGGAAAGCTATGACAAACCTAGACAGCATATCATTGTATTAAGAAGCAGAGATATGACTTTGCCAACAAAAGTCCAGATGGTAAAAGTTTTGGTATTTCCAGTAGCCATGTACAGATGTCAGAGTTGGACCATCAAGAAAGTTGGACCTTCAAGAACTGAAGAACTGATGTTTTAGAACTGTGATGTTGGAGAAGACTCTTGAGAGTCCCTTGAACAGCAAGGAGATCAAATCAGTCAATCCTAAAGGAAATCAACCCTGAATATTTACTGGAAGGACTGATGCTGAAACTGAAGCTCCAGTACTTCAGCCACTTGATGCAAAGAGTCAACTTATCGGAAGAGACCCTAATGCTGGTAAAGATTGAAGTCAAAAGAGATGGGGGTGGAAGAGGATGAGATCATTCAATAGCATCACCCACTCAGTAGATATGAATTTGAACAACTTCCAGGAGATAACAGAAGACAGGAGCCTGATGCTCTGCATTCCATGGGGTCGCAGAGAGTTGGAAAATGCTTAGCCACTGAACAACAAAGCTGAAGTGCACTGTGGCTGACTTCATGTTTTGGCAATTATAAATACAGCTGCAATTAACACTTATGTACAGGTTTTTGCATGGACATAAATTTTCAACTACTTTGGGCAATTACAAGGAACCCAACTGCCAGATCTTATGGTAACATTATGCTTGGTTTTGTAAGAAGCTGTCTTCCAAAATGGCTGTATTATTTTACATTCCCAAAAGTAATGCATGAGAATTTTCTGGCCACTTGCTCTTCCTGAACCAGGGGGAAAGGGATATGGCAACTTCCAACCCAAATCTTCAGCTCTGTTCTCTCTGATCCCCAGGCAGCTAGGTTATGCCAGGTGCCATCAGCACTCTGGGACAGGAAAGTCAGAAGTATAGCCCTTGACCAGCTCCCAGAAGAGTTATAACATTAGATGCCTGAATAAACACTTTCCTTCCCCAGGGAGAAGTAGGCAGCCATGGTTTTTGTCCACTTGCTCTTTACTGAGCTGAGTGGAGGTGATATGTCTTCTATCAACCCAAGCTGCCTTCTCCACTCTGCCCAAGGCAGCTAGCCTGTGCCATATCCCTGAAATCTGCAAGACTGGGGAGACAGCCACCTGTCCTCTGAGAATACCCTTAGAAAAGTTAAGATGCTGGATATGTGAACCAACGCTTTCATTTCCTTGTGGAAAGCTAGGAGCTGATACCTGTAATTCCCAGTTTCTGATAATACTTTCAACATTTCTTCTATTATCAAGAAAACAGACAGATGGCTCAATATAGCAAAATGTAATGTCATTTAACATTAGTCAACATTCTTCTCCTGTCACTTGAGCCACTGAAACTATCCAATCAGTTTCAGTGGCATAGCTTGTATGTAACTGGTAAGAATTCAGGAAGGAAAAGAGAAAAACCTATCAAGGCTAATGTTTCAAATAAACGTTTGCTGGAAGCCGATAAAATCATCTAAAGATGCCAGTTCTCAAATTTTAAAATCTATCGTCTTCTTTAATATGTTTATATAAGATTATTTTTTTTCTAATTTCCCATCACTGTCTGCATACTGCTTAAATTTTAAAATTTCTTTTTCTCTAATAAAACTTACTGATATTCTAATGCACCTCTCTTCTTCATTCCATTCTGAAGAAATACATTCTTGTGCACTCTGTTCCTCTGTATGCCATATGAGCCCCATCAGTCTGTCACTGAAAAGTGAAAATGAAAGTGGAGAGTTGTGTCTGATTCTTCACAATGCCATAGCCTGCCAGGCTCCTCTGTCCATGGAATTTCCAGGCAAGATTACTGGAGTGGGTAGCCATTCCCTTCTCCAGGGGATCTTCTCAATTCAGGGATCAAACTTGGGTCTCTTACATTGCAGGCAGATTCTTTACCATCTGAGTCATCGGGGAAATCCCCTGTCTGTCACTACAACCCTACAACTTCCCTCACAACTTCCAGTTACGAGGACCTTCAATCACTTCTGAGCTGGTCCTGCTCTTGACCTGCTCCCCCAACAAAGGAAACAGAGCTCTCTATCTGGCTGCAATTCACTTCCAACCATTGTCTAAATTGTGCTCAGCTTCTGGATCAAATTAACTTATTTCACTTCTATAGTCTGTTAGATGGTTATTTTTCTGTTACAGTGAAAACATTTCAAAAAAAAGTGTTATAAACTTCAGTTCCTAAATGAAAAGATTTTCTAGGCTATTTTAATTCATTGTGAATTGATCATATTTAACAATACAAACAAAAAGTAAGAGGGGTCTGCTTTTCTCACTTCTCAGGATTCTTACTCATGTGAGCACCCTCCTGGAGTACCTTCAGAAATGTATTCTTACAAGCATAAAAAATAAAATTTCCATTATATTTACATAATAACATTCTCAGATCTCTACTTACAACCAAGAACGTTTTCAATATCCACTGGTGGTTTTAACTAAACATGAGTTTTCTGCAATGCTTGTATCTCAAAACTTACTTGGAAATAAATGTGCTAAATTTGAATAATTTTACGTGAACAGGGAGTCTTACAATATAGAAATTGGTAAAAAGTTTCTATGTTACTTAGAAAAGATGAGAAAAGGGACACAGTGAGTACAGGAAAAAAAAAAAAAACTTATCTTTGGGACTCCAGCTTCCCTCAGATTGCACATTAAGTAATTTACACACTAATTGGAGACTAGTATACAGTCGCCCCCTTGTCCATGTGTTCACTTTCTGCAGTTTCAGCTAAACTCTCAACCAAATTTAAAAAAATATTAAATGGAAAATCTCAGAAATAAGCAATTCATATATTTAAATTGTGTCCCATTCTGAGGAATGCAATGAAATCTCTGTGGTTCTGCCCCATCCTGCCAGGAATGTGAATCAACCCTTTATTGCCCAATAGACAATGACTAGCTGTCTGAGGTTTCACAGGTGGCTCAGTGTTAAAGAATCCACCTGCAGTGCAGGAGATGCAGGTTCAATCTCTGGGTCAGGAAGATCCCCTGGAGGAGGAAATGGCAACCCACTCCAGTAGTCTTGCCTGGAAAATCTCATGGGCAGAGAGGAACCTGGCAGGCTATAGTCCATCGGGTTGCAAAAGAGTCAGACGTGACTGAGCAACTAAATAACAAGAAGCTGTGTCACTTATCCAATGACTGTCAAGGTACCAACAGTGCTTATGTTCAAGTTATCCTTATTTTACTTAATAATGGCCTCAAAGTGAAAGAGTAGTAATACTGGCAATTCAGCCAAAGAGAAGCTGTTACTTCAGCAGAAAGAAAGAAAGAGAGAAGACATAATGCACTTTCTTTAAGTGAAAAGGTAAAAGTTCTCAACTTAATAAGGAAAAAAAATATCACATGGTGAGATTGCTAATATCTACAGTAAGAATGAATCTTCAGTCCATAAAGTTGTGAAAAGGAAAAAGAAATTCTTGATTGTTTTACTGTTGCACCTCAAACTTCAAAAGTCATGGCCGTAGGACACAAGTGCTTAGTTCAGATGGAAAAGGCATTAAGTGTGTACAGTAAGACATTTCGAGAGAGACACCACATTCATGCAACTTTTATTACAGTGTATTGCTAAAATTGTTACGTTTTATTATTGGCTACTCTCTTATTGTGTCTAATTTATTTATTTAATAATTATTTATTATTACTGTTAATCTCTTACTGTGTCTAATTTATAAACTATCATGAATATGTATGTATAGGAGAAAANAGGCATATATTTCTAGGGAAAGTGATTTCTATATGAATTGAATTTTAGAAATATTTTAGAAAGATGGATTCTGCAGCAAGTTGACTTGAAAAAGGAAAAAGATCACTGTGGATAACATAAAATATGAATATCCACAATGTAAAATATTTTATTTCCATGTAAGAATAAGCATTATCTTTATTTAACTGTATGTAATCTGTGCCGAATTTTGCTCTAATATTATGGTATAAATTTAGCACATTCCTTATAGAATTTCTATTTTATAGTCGGATAGCTGCTCAAGATTACATGGAAAACATGGTTTAAATTGAAACCTAAAGTCCATAAGAAGGACTTCCAGGAGTAATTTACAGTTTCTTTTATAGTTTAATCAGTATTATTATAGGAATAAAGTTTCAAAGTGACATTCATTTTTGCCATGGACCACATGCAGACATTAAATATAACTATTTTATCATGTATTTCCTTCCCTTTTATTGCTTCATTTAAATATGTAAAATTCCATTTGTGAAACTTTGGAACCCTGATAATGTTTTCAAGTTAATGAACCAGTTTATTTACTCAATTTCTAGATAACAGAGAGATTTGGTAATTATTTTCATTAAACTTAAGGGAGGCAACAATGAATATTCTTTTAGAAATCTGGTAAGAATAATTAAATTAAATTCTACCAGGTAGTTTGAAATTGCTTTTTTAACTAAATGACCATCTATTCTTTCAAGGGAGAGTCATTTAAAATTTATTGTCTTTTTTTTTCTTATTAATTTTTCTGTCTCCAATTTCCCATGAGATTTTGGCTTAAATTGTATTTAGGAAGGTTCCTGAAACTCTAATTTACAGAAGAAAGGCAAAAAATAAAATAAAAGCTGCTATAATACTATCATTAGAAATGATTTTTGTTGTTGTTTAAAACGATGACATCACAAAATGAGAATAAAATAACCTCTATAGTGAGACAATGACTATAGCTTAAGACAATGACTACAGAATCCATTAAAAAATTAAAAAGAAATAAAACGGCCACAGGAATATAAAAGTAGCCAAAAAACCACCCTTTGATAGAGACTTCAACTTAAAAAATCAGAGGCAAATGTTATATTTAGATAAATTCGTACCATCACATCTAATAATCCATTTGGGCATTTGCCAGTAAGTTCATTTCTTGGTCTATTTCATTTTACTCTACTCGTGAAAATGTAGGCTAGGTGGGGAAGTTGACATTTAATTTGAAATGTCTCATGTATTCTAGCTGAAGCCACGTACAGGTGCTGGCACATATAGCACAGATTAGGTAGGACAACAGAGCTATAATAAGAGCAACATGGTATCAAAATCATGTTTTAAATATTGACTCATTAATATGAAACTGTTACTGTTTTTTCTACTACGCTTCATTTGGGAAGGAAAATAAATGTTTTTTCAAGCAAATTATAATGGAGCAGTTTTTAAATAACAGGGTAGAAATTTAGGCCAAGGAAAATGCAATTTAAAAGATATGGCCATCTCTGCTTCTTAAATAGAAGGTAAACATATATTAAGTAAAAAACAAATCAAGCTCTTCTACATCAGTAGCCTCCAGAGTTTTTGATCATGTAATAGTTTTAAAAAGAAAATAGGAAAGAAAGAAAGAAAAGACAATGAAAGGAAAGAAAAAGGGAACAGGGAATACACATTTCTCTCCATTTATGTCGTATTGTATACTTATAAACTCAGTGTGCTGTGCTGTGCTGTGCTCAGTTGCGTCTGATTCTTTGTGACCCCATAGACTGTAATCCACCAGGTTCCTCTATTCGTGGTATTTTCCCAGCAAGAATACCGGAGGGGGTTGCTGTTTCTTCCTCCAGGGAATCTTCTCGATCCAAGGACTGATCCGTGCGTCTCCTGCATTGGCAGGTGGATTCCTTATCATTAGCACCACCTGGGAAGCCCATATAAACTCAATACTTTATGTGAACTATAACATAGGCACCAAAATTTTTTAATGATAAAATTTTATGGTCCAATATTTCCTTGAAGATCATGGCATCCGGTCCCGTCACTCCATGGGAAATAGATGGAGAAACAGTGGAAACAGTGTCAGACTTTATATTTGGGGGCTCCAAAATCACTGCAGATGGTGACTGCAGCCATGAAATTAAAAGACGCTTACTCCTTGGAAGAAAAGTTATGACCAACCTAGATAGTATATTCAAAAGCAGAGACATTACTTTGCCGACTAAGGTCCGTCTAGTCAAGGCTATGGTTTTTCCTGTGGTCATGTAGGGATGTGAGAGTTGGACTGTGAAGAAGGCTGAGCGCCGAAGAATTGATGCTTTTGAACTGTGGTGTTNTTTTTGTTGCATTGCATAAGTTTTGATACATTGTGTTTCTAGTTTCATTTGTCTCAAGGTATTATTTCCCTTTCAATTTCTTCTTTGATCTATAGTTGTTTAGAAGAGTGTTGGCAAATTTCCATGTATTTGTGAATTTTCCATTTTTCTCCTCTTACTGATTTCTAGTTTTACACCGTTGTGGTCAGAGAAAATACTTGGTATGATTTCAGTCTTCATGAATTTTCTGAGACTTTTGTGACCTAATACGTGGCCTGAAAGTGAAAGTGAAGTCGCTCAGTCGTGTCCGACTCTTTGCGACCCGTGGACCGTAGCCCACCAAGCTCCTCCGTCCATGGGATTCTCGAGGCAAGAATACTGGAGTGGGTTGCCATTTAGAAAATTTTCATGTGCACTTGAGAAGGATTATATTCTACTGTCCAGTAGAATATCTGTATATGTCTGCTAGGTTCAGTTGGTCTAGTCTTATTCAAATTCACTGTTATTAATTCTCTGTCTAGATCTATCCATTGTAGAGAGTGGGGTATTAAAGACCCCAACTATTACTGTATTGCTGTTTATTTCTCCTTTTACCTCTTAACTTTTGCTGTATGTGTTTATGTGCTCCAGTGTTGGGCACATAAGTATTTCCAATTACTTTATCTTCTTGATATATTGGCCCCCTGATCATTATATAATGATTTTGTCTCTTTATCACTTTTAAAGTCTGTTTTGTCTGATTTAAGTATAGTTACCCCTACTTTGTGGTGGTTCTTACAATCTGTTTGAAACATTTTTCCATCCCTTTACTCTTAAGTCTATATGGCTTTAAGGCTAAAATGATTCTCCTGAAGGCAGCACATCTTTGGATCTTTTTTTTCCCTGTCAGTCATTCTATGTCTTCTAATTGAAGAGTTTAATCTGTTTACATTTAAAGTAATTGATGATAAATAAGCACTACTGCCATTTCATTTTCTAGATCTGTTGTTCATTGTTTCTTATCCTGCTGTCTTTTTGTGTGTTTTGATGTCTTCTGGTATCAAAATGTTTTGACTTCTTTATCATGTTCTTGTGTATAATTACTACAAGTTTTTCCCTGTGGTTACCATGAGGCTTAAATAAAATATCTTAAAATCATAACTCCCTATTTCTTTAAATTTTTATATTAAAGAATAGATGATTAACAATGTTTTAATTTCAGGTATACAGCAAGGTGATTCAGTGATACATATACACATATCTATTTTTCAAATTCTTTTCCCATTTAGATTATTAAAGTGTATTGAGCAGCATTCCCTGTGCTATACCGTAGGTCTTTGTTGATTACCTGTGTTAAATATAGCAGCGGTAACACTGTTTTAAACTGATAACTTCAATAGAATTTCAAAGCTTGCCATTTTTACTTCTTCCCCTCACATTTTAGAGTATTGATGTTGCAATTTACATGTTTCTATATTATATAACTAAAAGAATATTGTTAAAATTATTTTTACTACATTTGTTTTCTAACTTTTAGAGTTGTGAATTACACACTACTATTACTGAATCTGACTGTATATTTACTATTTATGATGCTAACTAGAGTCCTTTTATTTCCACTCAAAAATTCCTTTTAACTTTTCTTATAGGGCAAGGGCTAATGGTGAATTCCCTCAGCTTTTGTT
This sequence comes from Neotragus pygmaeus, assembly GCA_006410875.1. Classification (NCBI taxonomy): domain Eukaryota; kingdom Metazoa; phylum Chordata; class Mammalia; order Artiodactyla; family Bovidae; genus Neotragus; species Neotragus pygmaeus. The sequence continues at coordinate 157,534 of SJYV01022121.1, read as the reverse complement.
TGTTCAGGAAAGTCCCCTCCATTTTTGAAGGTCAGTTTCATCTAATACAGTACTCTTGATTGACAGTTTTTTTTTTTCTTTCAATATTTTAAACATATTATCTCATTCCTTTCTGACATAAAAAATTTATGTTGAGAAATTTGCAAACAGTCTCCCCTTACACATAACTTTTCTCTTGCTGCTTTAAAAATTACTTGACTTTCGACAATTTAATTATAATGTGTCTCACTGCAGCCTTATTCAGGTTCAACCTATTTGAGGTTCTCTTGGATATGGATATCTATTTCTATCTCCAGGTTTGGGAAGTTTTCAACCATTATTGCTTTAAATGTACCTTCTATCCATTTCTTTTTATCATTCTAAAATTCCCATAATGTGAATATTTTTTCTTTTTATTGTGTCCCATAAGTTCCATAGGCTTTCTTCACTTTCTTTTTTCTTTCTTTTTGCTTCTCTGACTGTACAGTTTCAAATTTCTTACCTTCCAGGTTACTGATTCTTCTGAATGCTGACTCTTTTTTTTTTTTTTACTCTATATTGAATTCTTCCATTATATTTTTCAGCTCTATGATTCCTTTGTTTCTGATGGTTTCTATTTATTTCTTTGCTGAACTTGTTGGGTTCATGCATTGTTTTCCTAATTCCATTTAGTCATCTTGTGTTCTTGTAGCTCACTAAACTCCTTTAAGAACATTATTCTGAATTCTTTGTCTGATAGGATATAGATCTCCATTTCTCTAAAGTCAGTTTTTAGAACTTTGTTAGTGTCCTTTGGTCTCATACTTATCTGTTCATGATCCTTGATTATTTATGTTGGTATCTTCCCACATGAGTAAGGTCTCCCAGTCTTTGCAGGTTTGCCTTGGCAGGGACAATTCACCTGTCAACTCAGTTAGCTCTGGATATATCTGTTGGTAATGTCCTTGGGCAGGTGGGGCCTACTAATAGGATCTATTCCTGTTTGAGGCAACTGTTTAAGCTCTGAAATTGGGGGAGGAGGTGCTAAGAACAGTTGGATAAGACTGCTGGCATGGCTCTCCAGCCAAGGAGCCTGTAGGATAGGCTCTGCAGCTGCCTGAGCTCTCTTGTCAGGCTTCCTACGCAGTGGGGCTGGGTACTGTACTTAGCACTTGGTGGGGCTATAGCTTAGCTTCCCTTGCCCTCATGGGACAGAGGAATGGGACCCAGGGCCTGCATGGCTCCTTAACTGGGGACCCAAATCAGGCAAAAGTTGTGCACTGGATATCCTCATCAGGTAAGGCCAGTAGTTTTACTCTAAAGACGGGGAAAGCCACTGGCTGTGCTCTTTGTCCAAGTGACACTGTAAGCAGGACTGCTGGATGGGCTATATGCAGCCTCTCTCTGGGAGGATTCCCTGGTCAGGGGGGCCAGTGGCTGCATTTAGCAATAAGTGGAGCTATGAATTAGTTTCTCGGCCCAGCTGTTCTTGAGAGGACAGCTCCAAGGCCAGTAAGGCTCTTTGTGGTCTTGACTGAAACCAACCTGTGCCCCAAGTTCCCTGGCCTGATCAGGGCTACTACCCTTCCTCTAGGGGTGATCAGCTCTGCCCACCTGCCTCTGGGCTCAAGCATTGATGGATTACATAGCAGTTTTCAGGTGTTCTCAAGAAGCCCCTCTTCTCAATGGGCAAAAAACCAAATTGGCAGCAGGTAAGGCTGTCTGTTCTCCCACTTGGGTGCAACTGGGAGGCCCACTTCAGACAACTTCCAGATTTTTCCAGGCTTTCTGGCTGGGAGAGGCTGAGAGCCACAGCTGATAGGACTATATAGCTCAACTCTTCCATCTTGAAGTGAGCTGACCAGGCTCCAGGGGCTGGTGGAACTCCTCATTTGAGGACCTGAGTCACGCAGACCTGCATGCACTCTGCCAAGTTCCCTGGCCATGTGGCACCATTGATTTGCTCTGCAGATGAGCAAAGCCACAGGTTGGGACTATAATTGGTCTCTGCAGGTACAAATTTGGTCTCCCCTCCACCTTCTCCATCAGATTCCCAATGGTTGAGCCTTGCAGTCTCCTGTGTTCCCAGTGGGGTGAAACCAGAGCGAGGACTCCCATGAACTGACCCACAATGCTAGAGGTGCTGGACGTCACCCCCAGGCTCTTTCCCCCTGGAAGAACCATAGTCTCAGGGGAGACCTTTCTGTGTGGGGCTGTACCAGCTTAGGGGAGGGGCAATGTGGTCACTGTGTAGCTGTTCTTCTTACCCCTCTAAGGCAATATGCCTGGGTCTTTGTGGTACAGAGGGTGCTTCAGCCTTGCTCCCAGGTTCTAGGATTCTCTCAGTAGTCCCTTATCCATGAATAGTTGATAGTTGCTATTGTGAATGGGGGAAAGTCAGGAATGCCCTATGTCACCATCTTGGTGACATCATTCCCCTTACTACGTGTTGAACACTGTTCTGAGAACTTTACATGGATTAACTTCTTTAATCCCTGTAACAACTTTATGGGCTAGATACTATTTTTAAATCTTTTTTTATTTTTAAATTTTAATAGTTGATTTACAATGTTAATTTCTGCTATCCAGCAAAGTGACTGAGCTATGTATTTCTCAAATTCTTTTCTGTTATGGTTTAAAACAGAATACTGAACATAGTTCCCTGTGCTATATAGTAGGACCCTGCTACTTATCCATCCCGTATATACTCATTTGCATCTGTAATCCCAAGCTCCCAATCCCACAAATCTGCTCTGTCTGTGAGTCTGTTTCTGTTTCATAGATAAGTTCATCTGTCTCATATTTTAGATTCTACATATAAGTGAAATCATATGGTAATTGCCTTTCGCTTACTGACTTCATTTAGTGTGATAATCTCTGCATCTATTCATGTTGCTGCAAATGGCGTTATTTCACTGTTTCTATGGCTGAGTAGTATTCCATTATATATCTGCACCACATCTTCTTTATCCATTCATCTCTTGATGGATATTAGGTGGTTTCCATCTCTTGGCTATTGTGAATAGTGCTGCTGTGAACATAAGGGTGCATGTGTGTATCTTTTTGAATTACAGTTTCGTCTGGATATATGCCCAGGAGTGGGATTGCTGGATCATACAGCAACTCTATTTTTAGTTTTTTGAGGAACCTCATACTATTTTCCATACTGACTGCACCAGTTTACATTCTCACCAACAGTGTAGGAGGGTTCCTTTTTCTCCACACCCTCCTCCAGCATTTATCTGTAGACTTTTTAGTGATGGCCATTCTGACTGATGTGAGGTGGTACCTCATTGTAGATTTGGTTTGTATTTCTCTTAATAATTAGTGATAATGAGCATGTTTGTCTTTGTAGAAATGTCTATTTAGGTCTTCTGCCCATTTTTCAGTTTGGTTGTTTAGTGTTTTGTTGTTCAGTTTGGCTAGATTTAACCCCATTTTAAAGATATGAGACTCAAGGTACAGAGAGGATAAAGCGAACCTTTTGATTCACACTTCCACTGCATTTAAACCTGAGCAGGACCCCTCAAGAGCAGATGCCCCTCTCCTCCATGATGACAAATGGCGTTACACTGCCCTTCCCTGGGCCCTCTGTGTACGTACCTGCTGGAGGTGGCAAAGCCAATCAGGGAGGCAGGAAAGACTGGGCATGCGGGAGAAAAGGAGGAAGGAGGAGATATTCCAGCTCCTCGATACTGCTGAGGGCAGGTGCTCTTGTTTTTAAACCATCACTTCCCTCCCTCCCCCAAAGAAGCTGCTGGAGGAACAGGCAGCAACAGCTGCCAGCACCCCTCCCCACCCCAGCCCTGTGTTAGGCCACTGGATAGGCAGCTCCCAACCCAGGGCAGACCTCTCAGTCACCAAATCTGAGACAGCCACCCTGCTTCATCCCTGGACTGTGCATTCGGGCTTCAAGCTTTTGACCAGGGAAGACATGAGTCCAGAAAGGACCTGTTGAGGTTACAGAGCTTGTAAATGTCAGAGCGATAAGTAAACCCAGGTGTCCCAAGACCAGGGTTATTTCCCCACTCCCCATACAGCCATTTTGTGTGGAAGCTTCCATGGTAGAGGGGCTATAATCATGCCCAATGGGTCTCCCTTAAGAAAAAGAGGAATAAACATATCACAGAAGAGCTCTGGGAAACTGTCCGATCCCCACAGTAGGAATGACCCTTATCCCACCTGTAAAAGGGAAATGAGTAAGAACAGTTTCCTTTTTTTTTGTATTTGCATAAAATCTCCAGAAAGAACTGGTATATTTGTTNCATAAAGAAGGCTGAGCACTGAAGAATTGATGTTTTTGAATCGTGGTGCTGGAGAAGACGCTTGAGAGTCCCTTGGACCGCAAGTCAATCCTAAAGGAAATCAACCCTAAATGTTCACTGGAATTCCTGATGCTAAAGCTGCAATACTTGGATACCACCTAATGCAAAGAGCTGACTCATTGGGAAAGACCTGATGCTGGGAAAGATTGAGAGCAGGAGGAGAAGGGGCTGGCAGAAGATGAAATGGTTGGATTGCATCAGTGACTCAATGGACATGAGTTTGAGCAAACTCTGGGAGATTGTGGAGGAAGGGAAGCCCAGCGTGCTGCAGTTCACGGGGTCACAAAGAGTTGGACATGACTGAGCAAACTGAACAACAAATTTCCTTTAACAAATGAGGAAACTGAGTCAAAAGGTGATGAAACAAATTGTACAAAACCAATACCCTCAAAATTTGAATCCATACAGTCTGACTCCTTATTTTTGACAACTGTTTCATTAACACAAATCAAGCAAATTAAACTCTCCTAAGCAATCTATCGTCTGCCCTAGTGACTCCACCTGCAATTCAGGAGACTCGAGTTTGACCCCTGGGTTGGGAAGATGCCCTGGAGGAAGGCATGGCAACCCACTCCAGTATTTTTGCCTGGAGAATCCCTATGGACAGAGGAGCCTGGTGCACTACAGTCCATAGAGTCACAAAGAGTCAGACACCACTGAGCGACTAAGCACACACACACACAAGCAATCTATTCCTAACTTAGATTAATTCAACATTTCAAGCTGGATTTATGCATTTAATATATTTGATTTGTGAGTACTTCACCTACCTGATAAGTACTTACTTAAGTGCATAATGCATAATCCTTTATTAAATCTAATGAATTAAACACTATGTATGTACTTTGATATGACATTACCTTATATATTACAAATATTCAAAATACAAATAATCATCCTGAAGTCAACACAAAAGGATCCAGATGAGTTTTTTTGTTCTTTTTTGTGTGTGTGCTCAATTTATTTTTTATTTTTCTAGGATTGCATACTCCAACTATAGGGCACTGGGAGAGGTACAATACCAGATTAGGAGGGCTAAGATTTCTGGGCCAAAAATTCCGTCAAACTGTAGTATTACTCAGTGGTTAAAGATTTAAGACTGGACAAAGCTTCCAAGGGCTAGCAGCTCCCAGCACAATTCTACTGAAGCCCTTCTGTACAGCTGCTATATTAATAGGGCCCTTGGGTCAATGGTTATCAGAGGAGATGGGTCTGATTCCCTGCATACCCTGAATTCAGTCGTTACCTCCATAAGCAAGTCTTTTTAAGCTTCTATTTGTATAGTCTAATTTGTGTAGGCAGAATTCTCACCCACCACATAGGTTGCTTCTAATTTCCTTCATGTCAACATTCTTCTCATATTTTTTTTCTTCTTGGAATTCCAACCACAACTCAATAGATGATTATAAGACATATTTGTTGAAATTTTCACTTTTTATTCCATTATAAATAGGTGGTACTGGTGTGTTTCCAGGTGGTATTGACAAGAGGACCTGAAATCTGCTCCCAGATCACAGCCATTCTTCCCTAGGTGGACCCCTCAGGGAAGGTAGGTAAATGGAAGTGAAGTCCTACTTTACTAATCAGCTGGAAAACACTCTAAAGCCACCTCCTACTTAAGGGCATTGAAGGAAGAAGTGGAAAAATGTGTAAACCATCCCCACATATGCCACACTTCCACCCCTTTGAAAGCCCCTCTTCCAGAAATTGAGCTGAACCAGTAAATTGAGCTGAACTATGATGACAAGTCAGATCACTGTTTCTCATTTTATGGCAGAACCAGAAAGAGGTATAAAAAATGGCAGAGAGATTCTCTTGAAATGATTGTATTCTTTTACAGATCGACTTAAAAGAACACAATGAACATTGTCATCTTTTTCATAAACATTCCTGTATACCTCATCATTCATGAAAGGCACCAACACATTTCAGAGACCAAAGGACTAGTATTTGAATCCCTCTTTTGACTAGCTCCTGCTTCTGTGAACTTGGGCAAATGGTTTAAACTTTCCAGGCCTCAAGTTCACACATTTGCAAAATGCATTCAATTCCAACTACTCACTATGATGATGATAAAGTGAGATTAGAGATTTAAAATATAGGACATATAGCACTCACAGATATTAGTTCCCTCATTCAGAAACTACCTCATCTCTTCAACTGAAATAAATTGCTCTCCTTTGCTGAAGAATACAGGTTACTGCAGTTTGGTTCATCCAAGTTTATAATATAAAACAATATATCATCGGCCTATGAATAGTGACTGTGTCACTATCACTTGCTTCTTTGAATTTCAAAGTTATAACAATTACCCAAGGCTAGTTCATTACTCTCATTTTAAAATAAATAAGACTATTTACGTTCAAGGAGAAATGATATGTCCTCAGAATTGTAGGTATAATTCATGTTAGCTATGGTATGCCGTGGTAGTTAGTGCTCTAGATCTTTGCCAAATGTGATTCCATATTGACTAATCACAACTCACTGAATGGAATAGCTTCATAATGTCCTACTGCAGCTGCATGACCTACTTGTAGACAGCATTTTTCTTAGGCTCTTTGTTCATTTTTCTCAAAATTAAAGAAAGGGTTTAGTTTCATGAGAAAATAAAAGATATCCACCCATTTTATGTTACAGGAGTTTTTAAAAAACAAAATTATATCAGACCAAAAGAGGGCTTATTTATGACAGAATCATTGGAAGTAGGGCATGAATTGCTCGTAATTTTAAATTACAGCCCCATTTCAATTTACTTCCATGTTTTACCACAGGAATACTCAATTACCATTGAGCAGGATCGTGCTTAAGCCACAATTTGCTGCAAACATGCATTCCTATGGCTTCACTTCTTGGCTGGATGCTTTCGGAAAGGAACAAAACTTAACCACACCACCTTCATCTTTTAAGCCAAAAGCCAGTTGCTACAGGAGAGCAAAAAACATCAATAAGATAAATAGAAAATGTTCTATTTTTCTTTGAAGACTTGAATTCACAGTTCTGCACTCCCATGTATAACTAATAGTTATTCTTAAATGCTAATGTCCATAAATATAAAATGGTCAGTCCATATTTCTGGGTGCCTTACTTTTGCTGCTTAAAAGGTTGAGCATGAGTACAATTCATTCTACTTGGAAAGAAAGAAAAAGGCAAGCACACAATTAGCTACAGAAAGCCAGGTTACCATAGCAACATGGCAAGACTAAAATGATCTTTCAAACTTTTGCAGCACTGTGTGTCAAAGGAAAGTTTGAGCTCTTTCATCCTTCTTCCTGGGATGGAAAAGGCACACTTTGTTTTCATCCAAAAGGAGCATCTGCTTCTTTATGATCCTCTCCAAGTATCTTGTAGCTGCTGAAATGAAGGTATATAGGACTAAAAAGACTGGACTATTCTGAGTACTGTGGGTACCAAGCTTACGTTTTAAACAGCCTATCCTGACCCAGCCTCAACCAGAATGACCTTCCTATTCCCACAATCCCCCAAATTCTGCTCTGATGCAACACTATCAGAATTGAGACAGAAAATTCCAGTGCTTTATGAACTTTTTCAGAGAACAAAACATAAAGCCCCCAAAATGGTATTTACAAAACTAGCATAACCATGATATTAAAGTTAAAAAAAAATAGTTCGAGAAAAAAAAAACAACACTAGGTCCATCTCACATATTGATTATAGATGTAATATATTAATACTAGCTAAAATGCTCACAAATCAATCTGCACATGCTAAAAAATACACAAACCAGGAAAATCAATGATTCTTTAATATTATGAGTCTATGAGTGGAGAATACAACATTGATTCAAATTAGAAATTATTAGAAACATTGACCTATAGTGAATAATTATTCAAATTAAAAAGCAGTGGTCCTCTCAATAAGTCCTGGAAAATTATTTGACAAGTTTGGTACCATATCTGTATACAAATGTAAAAAATTCTTTGAAACCAGGAAAAGAAGAGCTACGCCATAAACACAATGTTAAACACAACTTTGCTGCAGTTTCATAGCTATTTCTGAAGTCAAAATCTGAAAAAGAATGTTATGGTCACACATTTCTAAAGAGGGGTGCCAGGATTCCTCTCTCCTTCCCCATGGGCCCTTCAAACTCAAGCCTGGTGAGGGTGGAGAGGGCTTCAGATCATATAACTAGTTAACAGAGTCTGATTCAGGGGGTCTAAGGTGAAGCCCAGAAAACTGAATTTTTAATACCACTCCAAAGTATGGGGAATATTGTACTAAATAAAGAGAAAGATAATAATGGGTTCCAGAATTTTAGCAGTTATTTCTGAGTAATGAATAAGGAAATGCAGGCTGGAGAATAGAACAAAAATTGTCCATAAAGAACATCATATCTGAAATGCTTATTTCCAGAGGCCAGAGGACTTCCCAAGCCCAATGCCTCACAATAGTGGGCAAAAGCACATGATTATAAGTCACACAGATGATGCCACCACATTAGTAGATCATGCTGTGGACACCAAGTGACATCAGAATAGCTCTTGGAAACAAAAGTTCTGAGTACAGTCTTATATCAAGGCCAGCTCATAACAGAAATCTCATAGCCAAACAAAATTCAAAATAAACTCTGATAAGGAACACTTGTGTTCTTATCTGTCTAATCCATCTTTGAGCCTCCTTCAGGTCTTAAAACCAGAAACAACTAAATAGCGAGAACAAGTAGAAATAGGTTTGCACTTGTAGAGTTACAAACTATGTGCCCATACCTGACAGAAACTCATGACTCGCTGCTTTAATTCTAAAAGTTCAACTTTGTAAAAGATGTCCAAAATTTCATCTAGAAGAATAAAAGAAACATACACTTTTTCCTTTTGCCCATGAATTTTTCACATTTTCCTCCAAAACAGGAATAGTAACCTTCTAAGATGTGGCCATTACAGCTTTCTGACCAGGATGCCTTCAGACAGGCTGCTCTCATGGGATTGACATTTCTAAAAAGCTATTGACCTTGGACTGCTTGATACAAATAAAATTAAGAGCCTGCTTATATTCTATCATCTACCTTTTAGAGGAAGGGGAGAGATTTGTAGAAAATAATAAAACCATCTTAATCATTATTCGTCTTATGAAAGGAGTATTAGTAGGGGAAAGTGCTATTTTTGGATCACAATTTCTGGTAGTTCTTTCCAAAGGAAGTCTTTTTGTTTTGAATACTTTAATGAGTTTTGTGATTAGAAGCTGAGAAAAAGTACTTTGCTTTACCAAAAAAAAAAAAAAAACAGTAAGAAAAGTTTGGAGTTACCTGTGCTATCCAGGGACAAAAAGAGTTGGAGAGAACTGGAAAGGGGGAAAGAGAGAGGCAGTCAAGATGGTGTATGGCCAGAACCTATGAGTGGTGATACCACTGATGAAAAAACCTCAGGTTACAGAGGATGAAAAAAAATTCCCAGTTTGAAATGGCACTTCTGTANGAGAGAACTGGAAAGGGGGAAAGAGAGAGGCAGTCAAGATGGTGTATGGCCAGAACCTATGAGTGGTGATACCACTGATGAAAAAACCTCAGGTTACAGAGGATGAAAAAAAATTCCCAGTTTGAAATGGCACTTCTGTAGAATAAATCTGTCCATAACCCACTGTAGATTATCAGTAGAGTCTATCACATACATCTGTCCTAAGACAATAGCTTTTACGAATACTGTGCTGAAGGTTCATATTTGGGATTCCACATGGTAGTGTAAAAGAAGCAAGCAAAGAAGGGTGATTCAATTTCTGAATTAATTCTGAGGAAATAGTTTCACATCAGGTGTGAGCATAATATAAACCCCTCAAGAGATCTTTGAAATACACATTGTATGGAATAGGAAGCTCTAAGCAATCTTATCCAGATATTAATATAAGGAAGACATCCCACCATCTCATTTCCAAGAAATACAATTATAACAAATAGGGAAGAAAAATATTTAAAATTTCTCACACTCAGAATAAGGCCACATCCAGAGAAACAAGCCTTTACATTTGAGTATCTATCCTTTAAGTAATAATTTTTCCTCTTCTGTGTATCTCTATGCACAGACACATACACATACCCACTGGTTTTATTTAAATAGACTCATGCAATTCTTTAATAATACATTTTAAACTTCCATTTCCCACAAAATCCATTCTGAGTTTTTCTCCAAATGCCACAGAATTTCAAAAAAGATGAAAAATTCACTACAATGTCAGAAATAGAGAGTGACATTATCATTACCACAATTTGGGAGTACACTAAGTTGAAGCTTTTTGGAACTGGATTTAGATAAAACTATTTGGATGCCAACATATGATATAATCTGAGTTTTTGCTTCACAAATTAAGAGTTACCTGAAAGAGATACAAAGATGAGCCCCCACCAACTGCCCTCAAAACCAAGAATGAAGAGCCTGGCCCCATCAGAGAAATGGGCCGCCAACACTCTGCAACCCTTTGACTCTGCCATTTATTTGTAAGCTTTCCATCTTCTTTATTATATAATTGTTAAAAAAAAAAAAAAAACGTTTCAATACAAAAGCGTATACAATGTGATGAGTTAACCTTGTGAAAAGATTTCCCCCCCATCACTCATACCTAAAAAGGAATGAAATTGTGTCATCCAGTTACTTTTTTTGAGACTGATTAGCAAATTTCAACTATACAACAGTATTATCAACTACAGTCATTATGCTATACATCAAATCCTGATAACTCAATCATCTTATAAGTGAAAAATTTATATGCTTTTACCAATCTCTCCCCATTTCTTCTAACTCCTAGCACCTGGCAGCCACTATTCTACATTGTTTCTAGAAATTGAATTTTTTCCCTAAGAATTCATATACAAGTGATACCATTTGTCTTTCTCTATATGGCTCACATAATGCTCTCAAGGTCTATTATCTCAAAGAGCAGGATTTCCTTTTTTATCATGGCAGAATATCTCATCGTGTGTGTGTGTGTGTGCATGTGCATGTGTGCGTGTGCATGTGTGTGCGTGCGTGCACTTCACATCTTTATCCACTTTTCCATGGATGGATACAGATTTTTTCCATATCTTGGCTACTATGAATAATACTACACTGAATTCAATTAATGTATAGATATCTCTTTGGTATCATGTTTTCATTTTCTTTGAATATACACCCAGAAGTGGGACTGCTAGACTATATGGTAGTTCTATCCTTAATTTCTTGAGGAATACATATTGTTTTCCCTAGAGATTTTACCAGTTTACACTCCCACCAACAGTGTAGGAGGGATCCCTTCTCTCCACATTTTCACCAGCATTTGCTATCTCTTGTTTCTTTGATGATAGATGTCCCAACAGGTGTGAAGTGATAAATTATTGTAGTCTAATTTGTATTTCCTTGGTTAGTGATGTTGAACACCTTTTCCTGTACCTATTGGCCATTTATATGTTTTCTTTGGGAAAATGTATATTCAGATCCTTATCCCAATTTTTAAACTTAGTGTTTATTTTGCTGTTGAGTTATACCAATATATTTTGTTATCAACCCCTGATCTCATGTATGGTTTGCAAATATTTTCTTCCATTCCATAGACTGTCTTTTCATTTTGTTGGTTCTTTGGCTGTGCAGAATTTTTAGTTTGATTCAGTCCCATGTGTTTATTCTTGATTTTACTGCCTTTGCTCTCAGTGTCAAATCCAAAAAAATGACTGCTAAAATCAATATAAAGGAACTAAATCTCCTGTTTTTCTCCTAGGAATTTTACAGTTTCAGGTCTTACTTTCAAGTCACTAATCTGTTATAAGTTGATTTTTTGTGTATGGTATAAAACAGGGACTCCATTTTATTCTTTTGCACGTGGCTGTCCAGTTTTCCCAACACCATTTGTTAAAGAAACTACAATTTCTCCATCATCTACTCTTGGTGTCTTTGTCAAAAATTAATTGACCATATATGCATGGTCGTATATATGTCATTATTTCTGGGCTCTCTATTTTGCTCCATTGATCTATGAGTCTGTCTTTTCTTTTCTTTTCTTCTTCTTCTTTTTTTTTTTTTTACTTTATTTTACTTTACAATACTCTATTGGCTTTGTCTGTCTTATGCCAATATTATATCACTTGACTGTACCATCTTGAACCAGCATTTGATTATTCCCTCACCTCCTGGCACATGAGTGTGGTTTCCCATTTGACACTTAGGATTTCAGAGGGTCATTCTCTTCCCCAAGCTTCTTAGGGAACTCTGTTCTCAAGCAGGGACAGTTCTCTCCTTAAGAGAAATATCCGGACATTAAACTGCTCATTGTATTACCAACATCTAACAGCAAGAACTCTAAGGAAAGAAGTAAGAAGAATTCTGAGATGGTAATGATGAGAAAATATTTTCTGAAGTATGTCTTATGCTAAATATTCTACTGGGCAAAGGGGGAAATACATAATAAATTGTCTTGATTCTTCAAGTGGAAGGTTAATCCTAGTGTTTGAAAAGTTTTCTAACCTGTTAATGAATTTTAAGTGTCATAAATATCTAAGCACTTTGGAAAACAAAGTACTCTACAAAGAGTTTCATTTACTGCCTTTTTGGAGAACAGAGGAATATGGTTTAGGTAGAAAATTTTTTAAAAGATTTACCAAATGTGTATTAATCATCTTCTATGGGATTTTTTTAAGAAATCAGAATAAGAAAAACATACCTTTCCTCTGACTTTTAGGGTTTTGTTTCCTAAAGGGACAGGTCACTAAATGTTGAACACAACTTCATGACTAAACAACAACAGAAATACATATACATTAACTTATAGTTAGAAATTCAAATATCATATACATAAAAATTAATACTAAGAAAAAGTGAGTGGAAGTCAAAGGAGCAGACTAAAGTTCAAAGACAATTAAAATCAGGTAACTGATTTAAGCAACAGTAAGAACTGGACATGGAACAATGGACTGGTTCAAATTGGGAAAGGAATATGTCAAGTTTGGATGACTCACAGGCTGGAATTAGATATGCAGATAACACCACTTTAATGGCAGAAAGTGAAGAGGAACTAAAGAGCCTCTTGATGAAGGTAAAAGAGAAGAGTGAAAAAACTGCCTGAAATCTCAACATTCAAAAAATGACATCATGGTGTCAGATCCCATCACTTCATGGCAAATAGAAGGAGGAAAAAGTGGAAACACTGTCAGATTTCATTTTCTTGGACTCCAAAATCACTGCAGATGATGACTGCAGCCACAAAATTAAAAGACGTTTCCTCCTTGGAAGAAAAGCTATGACAAATCTAAATAGTGCATAAAAAAGCAGAGACATTACTTTGCCAACAAAAGTCTGTATAGTCAAAGCTATATTTTCTCCAGTAGTCATGTACGGCTGTGAGAGTTGGACCATAAAGAAGGCTGAGCACTGAAGAACTGATGCTTTCAAATTGTGGTGTTGGAGANGAGACATTACTTTGCCAACAAAAGTCTGTATAGTCAAAGCTATATTTTCTCCAGTAGTCATGTACGGCTGTGAGAGTTGGACCATAAAGAAGGCTGAGCACTGAAGAACTGATGCTTTCAAATTGTGGTGTTGGAGAAGACTCTTGAGAGTCCCTTAGATAGCAAGGAGATCAAAGCAATCAATCCTAAAGGAAATCAACCCTGAATATTCATTGGAAGGACTGGTGCTGAAGATGAACTCCCAATACTTTGACCACCTGATGCAAAGAGCTGACTCATTAGAAAAGACCCTGATGCTGGGAAAGACTGAGGACAAGAGAAGAGGGCGACAGAGGATGAGATGGTTGGATGGCATCATTGACTCAACGGGCATAAGTTTGAGCAAACTCAGGGAGACAGTGAAGGACAGGGAAACCTGGCATGCTGCAGTTCATGAGGCTGCAAAGAGTCAGTTCATGAGGTTACAACTTGGCAACTGAACAACAACAACTGGATGATAAAGACCATTAGCAAACCAAGCCCAACCCTTTACCATCTCATATTCTTGTTTCTTTCGGAGGGGCAGGTAATACCAGATTTTATTAATGCTCAGTCAAATCTCAAGTGTTATATACTTCAGGGTTATCTTCATTCGATTCATCTTTCCTTTCTTCCTCTTCTCTGCACTGGTACCCAACATGGGTTCAAAAATAGTTGCAAAAATGAAACCCATAAATTAGCATCCAGGGTTAATATGGAGAATCTGAAGCTCAACACATTTTTAGTACCTCACTGCAGCTTTGTGAAATACCTTAAAACAAATTATAATATCCAAGGACATGAGTTTATCTGCAAGAGACATCCATCCACTATATTTTTACTGTGTGCATCAGACTGGGTTTGAGTTTTGGTTGTTTTGTTTTAGTTTGGTTTCTTTAGATATTTTTCTCTAGAATCAAAAGACATACATATTATACAGCTTTCAGATAAGAATTAACTGATATCACACAGTCTGTTTTTAACACTCACGTACACTTTCACAGCATTTTCTTCTCATATGACTCTAAGTTGTTTTGTTAATTACACACAGTCATTATGATTACAAAATCATAATTATATCTAAGTGATTTGACAGTGGCACATCCCCATTATGAGAGTGTGAATTCTGAGCTTGTTTTCTGAGCTATTAACCATCATTAGATATGAGAAATTGCAGTCAATTTTCACTATGTTATCCATTGTGTCACTCAAGGATTTAACAAATGCTCAGATATATGCTTAGATTATAATCTGAACACCAATTTCTCTGTGAAATTTCATTATATCAAAACAAATAAAGCTTGTGAGTAAAACATTTAGTTTATAAGTATGCAAGGTTAACACACAATCTGTGTTTACATAAAGTTAAGGTCTTGCAAAGAATTACTGGTTTATTCACTAAGGAAATGAAATATGCCAGCTGGCTTGTGAAATTAGACTATTTTGTTTAAACCTTGGTAATCTCCAAAACCAGAAAAAATAAAGAACATATACTTCTGTGTAGTAAAGGTTTATTTATATATGCAAGCTTTATGAGAGTATCAAAAATACATCATACACAGGTGTGCATTGTTTTAAGAAAAACAATAAACCAATATTTACTGAAAAAATTAAGCATGGAAGCTAGCATTTTAAAGACATTCTGTGCTATTCCAACAGATTGTGCTGTTTTATTAAGTTAAAAAAGTAGATAGGACTAGCAGCACAATATGATCTCGGTATTTTTTCATAAAGGTTATTACTCAGGTCAACTCTTGAGTGTAATAATACTTTGTTCAAATGAAAGCACTTATAGATGTCTAATATTTCAAAGACAGGTGAATAAATAGTGGGCAAGAAACTCATTTTGCCTTCTCCATCCCTACTCTCCTCTCTGAACTCAGCCCAAGATAATTTCCAAAACCATATTCAGAAAAACTATAGTAAAAAGTACTTAATATTTTACATCATGTTGAGGTCGGGGGGGGGGGTATCACTTTAAATAGCACANCCTTCTCCATCCCTACTCTCCTCTCTGAACTCAGCCCAAGATAATTTCCAAAACCATATTCAGAAAAACTATAGTAAAAAGTACTTAATATTTTACATCATGTTGAGGTCGGGGGGGGGGGTATCACTTTAAATAGCACACTTGTTAACTATAAAGAGGGACAGGATTTCAGCAAATCCAGGATGACTTTCAGAAATTGGGTATGTGGCACCATTTGCCATTTATTTTTTGTCTGGATGGGCAACAGTCCTATTCTCAAACTATGCTTAATATTTAACATTATCTCCAGTGAATCTTTGTATGCTGGGTTAGTGATAGAGAGCTACTAAGAAATTATCTGTCATTCCTCCATGGACAGCACATAAAAATTAATAGCAGCTCACAAGTTTATTTATCTGAGTAGTTGAGTTTTTGTTTCATTTTGTGTTTAATGTCACAGTTTGAAAAAACTGAAGCAATACATTTCCATCAGACTTAAGAGTGAGTAGGTTGGTTTCAAACTCAAAATGAAACCACTTTATTGCTCTCTGACATGGCTATAAAGTCCATAGAAAAATAGAACACTATACTGCTGTCCATTATGGGATATATAATAAAAGAACTCCAAATCCAATTTAAGACTACACCAACAACAGCAAATTTGTGGAGTCAAATAAAGTTATTTTAGTGGGTAAAAAAAAAAAAAAAAAAAAAAAAATCAGCCAAAATACTTGTTTTCTGAGTGGACCAGATGTTTGTATAATGGTCCTGGAAATAGACCTCCTGTCAGCACCTCCCTCAGGAGAGTAAGGGCAAACTGGACAATGAAAGGACTCACATAACTTTCAGATTTCATTGAACAAAGCTCAACTCTCATAACTAGTGGGAAAAATAATAAACTGTCCTTTATTCAACAAATATATATTGAGACTTAATACAATGTCATTGTTCTAGACACCTGGGACCTAACAAAGAACCAGAAAGAAATACTTTCCCTTGTAGAGTCTACATTCTTACATTCGGTCTGAGAGGAAAGTAGACATTTTAAAAGCTAATTTCTGTAATACATAGAGGTTAAATGCCATAGGAACAGAAAACAAAGCAGGGTGGGAGTGAGATGTGTGTGAGATGGGGTAGGCTTTGCAGTTTTAAATAAGGTGGTCAAGGTGCCACTGATCCAGAATTAGGAGAAGGTTGGAGAGCAAACCGGACAGACACCTGGGAAAAGAACATTCCAGGCAGAAGGAACAGCCAGTGCAGAGACCCTACGACAGCAACCGCATTTGCCTGTTCGTAGAGAAATGAGGAAGCTCTAGAGGCAGGAGCAGCAGTGACAAGAGAACAGCAGAAAAGAAGATCTGAGGCCTGGCTTTATCTGAGGTGGCCTCCCAGCCAACTTCCTGCTCCAGGCAGGGCCAGGGCTTGGTCCACAGTTGCCTCCCCTGACCCCTAGCATCACTTAGGTATGAAAGATCTAAATCTCACCTTTGGACACCCTCAGGGGATATAGCAGTTTCAAGTCTCCTTTACTTCAAATATGCATATTCTCACTTCTTTACTGCCCATTTACTATTTCTCTTTAGGATAATGAAATTCTAAGTACAAAAGTTTTTGTTTGTTCGCTTGTTTTTAAATTATTTCTTCTAGTACTTTGGATGTTTTGTAGCCAGTTTAGAGAACTTAGGGCTGCCAACTTACCAGAAATATTTAGCGTTTAGCCATATAAACCATATAAAACTGTCACATTTATAAGTTAAAAATCATCAAATATTAGAACCTCTAAATAGCCTTATCACACCTCTTGCGGTATTTTTTCATTACTTTCAATACCTTAGTAGCCAGAAATACATGTGGCATATATTTTGAAATACATGTGGCAAAGACTGTTGGTTGCCTACACAGTGGCCACTTCCTCCATCTTTTTGGTAACAGAACTTGACTTTTATTCAAGATGACACTGACCCCAGCGAACAGCACCTATTCCCAATCTCCTTTGCAGGTAGGTATGGTCTTTGTCTAAGATCTGCCCAGTGACATATAAGCAGAGGTACTATTAATGTGTAGAACTTTCAGGAAATTTTCTTAGAGAGGAATTTACTTGAAAGAGAGGTTCTTGGTGCTTTTTCTCTTTCCTCCCTTTTTCTCCTTCCTGCTTCCTTGAATGTTATTGTGATGGCAGGAGCTCCAGCAGTCATAATAAACCATGAGCCAGCACTGAATATAGTAGCCACAAGCAAAAGTGACAGAAAAAAGGTAACAGGATATCAGAGTCACATATGACCTTGTGAAGCTTTCAATAGTAGCCCTGGAGTAACAATATGCAGACATTTTTAATGGAATAGATTAAACCTTATATTTAGGCCTCATTTCTATGGGTTGTTTTTTTTTTTACTATGTGATTTATTTAAAACCTAACTTTAGATAAATAAATACAATAGAAATTATTTTCAAAAATTAATCTATTTAAAAGTAGTAAGAGAAATCATTTTAGGTTTTTTCGCCCACCGATTAATTCAACAACCAGTTATGTATGTAGGAAAAACACCATCATGTGGACTGGAAAAGGTCAGTTTTCATTCCAATTCCAAAGAAAGGCAATGCCCAGGAAAGCTCAAACTACCGCACAATTGCACTCATCTCACATGCTAATAAAGTAATGCTCAAAATTCTCCAAGCCAGGCTTCAGCAATACGTGAACCGTGAACTCCCTGATGTTCAAGCTGGTTTTAGAAAAGGCAGAGGAACCAGAGGTCAAATTGCCAACATCCGCTGGATCATGGAAAAAGCAAGAGTTCCAGAAAAACATCTATTTCTGCTTTATTGACTATGCCAAAGCCTCTGACTGTGTGGATCACAATAAACTGTGGACAATTCTGAAAGAGATGGGAATACCAGACCACCTAACCTGCCTCTTGAGAAATCTGTATGCAGGATAGGAAGCAACAGTTAGAACTGGACATGGAACAACAGACTGGTTCCAAATAGGAAAAGGAGTATGTCAAGGCTGTATATTGTCACCCTGCTTATTTAACTTCTTTGCAGAGTACATCATGAGAAA